>OZ026626.1:23253102-23263102 GCA_964020975.1 Hermodice carunculata
ACAAAATTTCTCAAAAATAAGTGTTTCTTATGTGAAGAAGTGGAAAAAATGCTACAAGTAAAGAAAATTTTGCTACAGAGATTTTCTGCTGGACAGCACTGTATAATTGATTGGTGAAATGGATCTTATTGCACACGCATTTAGCCAATACTGCAGTCAATGACGTCAGAGATGCACACGTCAGTATGGTGAAGTATGCAGTCTGATGACGTGTGCAATCAGGGTCATGACATATCCATAAAACGCATCCTTTCTTCTTTAATAAATGTGGAATGAAGGTGCATCTTACCTCGTTCCAATAAAACACGTGTGCATACCAGGTAATTGAACATGCTGGTGATCTTGTCTGTTTCAATGAGTGGTAATATATCTGACAACCTCATGCCAAAGTCATTGTCCCTACAGAATATTTTCTCCTGGATAAAATATATTCCTCCCCCCCCCCCCATCCCCCGTTCAACATTATGCACGTGTTATGAGGACGTTTGTGAGGCGTATGTTTCCTTCATTATAGCATTGCTTGTCACATCTCGTTTGGGAGAAAAGGGTGGTCCTTAAAAGGCCTTTAGTTGTTGTTGCAGTTGTTGTTGTTGTTGGGTGGATGAATCAATAATAGCAGGTGCGACGTTAACGCTTCAGTAAGTATATAAGCTTGGATCCGCCTCGGAATGCTGCTTGTCAGCTTGGTAATTTCAAACTGGGAAATTTGATTCCACTGGTCTGTGCACCTCTGTGCCAGTTGGTCTGGGGTGCCTGGTGGGTTCTTCATACCATGGAGGTAGAACTACCTCCATGTTCATACTCATTCCTGATTCGAGGGCCAGCACTTCCCACAAATGGTTGATGGGGAACATAATAAAATCGGATATTGTGTTGCTGTAGATATTGCATGCTGACTCAGGCAGTGTGTGCTCGTGCTTTTTCCTGTTGGAACTGTAGCCCTGGATATTGTTAGATCATGTGTAAACTGTGAACAGGGTTTTATCAACGTGGTACTGGCCTTTTAGCGTCCCATGCACCCAGATGAAAGGAACCTCTCAGAAGGCATTCGTCGAACTTTTATAATTTCTTACATCGTGGAAATCCAAGCAGAATCTGGACTCATCTGACCACATCATGCTGTTCCATTGATTTCTGGCATTTTCCTCACACCACAGTACCCATCATGTCTTGTGTTCAGGACTAAGAGGAATGCGAATGGCAGAACGTTATGCCCTGATTTGGCCAACACCAGTCTGTTGTTAATGGTAGACTGTGATGCTCTGATGTTGCAGGCCTAGTGCCACTGCTAACGATACCTTTCGTTGGAATGAAACCTGTGCCTTTTCACACACTGGATCAAGTAACGGTCATCGGTCCCATCTAACAGTCTTGATCGCACAGATCTAGCCTTCATCTTGCATCCTCTGGTTTCCTGGAAACAGCCCTACCACCTTTTTAAAGAGGGCATGGAGCACCCCATTATGCTGCCAAACTCCCGCTGGGAAAGACCAGCCTCCAACATCCCGATGATTCTGCCCTGTCAAATTCAGACAGTTGTGAACCACCCGTACGTTATGGCATTGTGGATTTACGTTGATCTCATCAGTGTCACGGCCCCTAATAAAGACCAAAGGCACCCCAATACTTTTTGCACCTCTCTGGCTGGTGTCTTGTTTTCATAAAATAAGAGTGTGTGTGTGTGGGGTGTGTGTGTGTGTGTGTGTGTGTGTGTGTGTGTGTGTGTGTGACTGCTCAGGCATACCCTAAGCTAATATTTTGCTCATATAACATAACATTCCATGAGACACCCATATTTTCCATATAAAGGCATGTTTACAGCGGCCCATGTTAAACCAGCGGGGTGGCATCTTTTTCCTCCAACAGTGTACAGTTTGATTGATATTTGATTTCACGGATATGTACGGAAGATGTTAATTCATTACGACAACATGCGTTTAACTGAAACATTTGTAGCGTTGAGGGAAACGAACGACCTATCTTTCTGGATCACAGCAGATGGTTACAATAATTTTCCAAACAGCACGAACAATTACTTTCCTATGGTCATAATAGATGTAGCACTTTCATTCCTCAGAACACCATCGCACACACAGCCATATTTCAGGAGAACGAATTTTGCAAAATTTACTGAAACGGCTAACAACCTACCCGCATCGAGGCCTTAGTTTGAAAAAGTGGATATATATATATATATATATATATATATATATATATATATATATATATATATATATATATATATATATATATATGGCATTAGTGAGAGCTGTTCAGGGTTTGTTCCCAGGATGTCTTATTTGACTCACCATTATGCTCACTTTAATAACTTCTTCAGACTATGAATTACGGATCATTTAGAGATAAGTGGTTACAGCACGATGGTTGAGATTGGCAATTATTCCTTCCATTATTGGTCCGCATATCTAAATGAGGGGAAGTACGGTACTTTTATAATCGTGATTGAAGCTTTGAAAACAAAAATTATAAGCTATGATTTTCAGTAAATATATGTAGTAAACTATGATGTACTATGCACATGAAACACAGCGTCGTGTCTGCTTAAAGTAGGAACTTGGCAACATTCATATTTATTCATGACCCGTGAAAGCTCCCCCTTTACCCCTCCACTTGAACCGCTGTGTGCCTTATAATGGCTATATGTGGGGTAGGATAGGGCATAATGAACATTATATCCAAAGCAATTACAAGACTTTGTTTGTAATAAGGATGTTGCAAGATAATTCACCACTGTGAACAATCTTGTATCTTGCTTGATTAGTATTGGTCCTCGAGCATACTTGATTTATACTGTGTTTGTTACACTTGAGATAAATTTTCAGCGTCAGTGAATGTAGGAAGCATGGAACTGGAATTGAAGAGATCATTGCGTGAACATGACCCTCACTTTTTATATGTAGTTTAATGAACGGCCCGGATCCGCTCATACGCAGGGGAGGGTACATAACACATAGCTGCGGAAGAAGTTACACGAGGTTTCGTAGCTTGTAAACTTCACAAAAGCAAGGCTTGTAGTCCATCAATTTTCAGTCCTATTGAGTAGCATATCATTATATGCTAACCATGCTGACAGGGATTGTGAAGTAACCCAAATTTCTTAACGGCACTTGACGAAAATATATATTTGGTGAAATAAGCTGACGTTTTTATTATGTGTACTTATTAATTGCACTGTTACTGAAACACTGGTCCCCAGAAACACTGCCGCAGGCATGTAGCCCGGTAGACTTTATAGCTACTATATATTAGGAATCTAATCCTAATGAAACATGTATCCGTTCTAAACTTGCTTCCATCCTTCTATTCGCAAGTAAACTTTTTTTCTTTTTTCACTTTGTAACAGTTTAAGTATGATTTGCCAATTGTATTGAGAACCACTTCTCTAACCCAAACCAGAGAAAAAAAATGGAACCAAAGCTCACTCTGAACTTTCCAGTTAACGTTCCCCACATTCCATCATGAAAGTTCAGAGTATTCGATGGATATATATGCTTTAGCGGAAAAACCAGACGGAGAAATTAAAATTCATTTCTTGTCCCCGCGATTTCGTTCAGTTTATTATGTAGCTGTCCAGTGTAAGAGATAAAAATGAACATCAAATAGTTTATGCCGATCCAGAATCATGCAAAGTTTAGTTAGAAAATTAGAACATGTAAAATGTGTTTTCAATAATGGTGTGTGTCATTCCTAATAATACTTATAGTTAACGACAGAAAAATAGTTAAGTAAGTTCATTGTTGTATTAAGATTTATTGAAATGAAATATTTGTCAAGCATTATGCTGCTCCTCCAGCACAACAAACTGCCAGCTAAAGATCTTATCTGCCACCAGACGGCGTCACAAATGCAAAGGAAATGCACAATGCTTTCCAAGATGGCTGAACAGGATGTTGAGTCGGCAATTTTATTTTACACACGTTGCTTTGTTTGATCAGAAAACAGTGCTCAATGAAATAAAAGCACCAGTTGGGATGCATGACAATTAATTGGAAAAAATATTTAAAACATGTCAATGGTACATGAATATTGTGATTTTGTGTGCATTTACCGTTTGACTCTCAACCTACGGAGCGCTTAACTAGGATAAAAGGGCTCAATTACGTAACACTAAAAATAGGGAGCAGATTATTACCTCCCCACAGATATTGGCTGAAATTAGAAAAAATACATGATGGATTGTTTGCACAGATGAGTGAATTGGAATGCAACAGTAGGCCTGTTGATCAAAAGATAAAAAATTTATTAACCCACATTTAGCCACTGATAATTAACACTAAATAAATATAGGCGTGTCTCTTAACTGTTTAGTGTCATTATCATTGACAACTGCGCATAAAATGTTTAAGTCATCACATGTGCACATTCAAATTTTTTTTTTTTATACAATGGCACAACTGATATTCTGTGGACTTTTACTCTTTATTTTGTCTTGCATGATAAAAGGATTGCATTGGCACCACTGCCATTATTGACAAATGGATTATTATGGTTCCACAGAAATGCACCAACTTCAAAAGTTTATGCAACTAATTCTGTAAAGGTATTTTGGAATATTTGAGGAAAATACTAATTTTATCAGGGTTGAATACGTTATAAAATGATAATTGCTTGGTTACTTTCATTATATACCATGTATATACACGAAGTGCAGATCCATATGTGCCAAGCTTGGAGTGGGGTTTTCACTAAACAAGGTCTAATGACATAAAGGTTCATGTTTCACTTTCAACACTGGACTAAGTGTTAGATGGTAGTAGGAATATTCATTAAAATGAATGATAAAAATAGCAAGTAACGGTTTCAGGTCATCAAATAACGGACATCGGATGCCCAAATGTTAAGTTGAGGTAGACACACACAATTTGCATATGCAGTAGCTCCGCGGGGTAGACACTTATTTTGAACCTGAGACATTGTCAGAGGAAATGGTGTCTAACATTTAAAACACAACACCAAACATAAAAATTTCTATGCATCAATTAAAAAAGACAATGTTTCAAACCCTAATGGTAATCATTATTCAACAACATAAAAAGCAATGACCAACAGGTTAAAGCTCATCAAACATCTATACATTGATCCCCTCAACACCTGCTTACATATGCAAGAGTTATGTAGACTCATAGCTGTGTTGGAGTATATCTTGTCCAACTTTCAGACTATGCTACAGATGTCACCAAAATTGGCTGCCACTTCAAAACTAGGACCAGGTTTCAGGTCATATTGCCACTAGTTTATATTGAACTAACTTAGATTTTAAACGTTGGCACTTAAAGTTCTTAGATGTACCATTCTTAATCGTAGTGTCGTATATGTAAACAAACAACACACCTGACCATTTTCGCTCAGCGTTTGGTCAACTGTGCATATGTTGATGACACTTTATTCCAGTTAAGACTGTCCATCATTGTTGCTTTTTACGCATGAGGGAATATGACAACACGTGAATTGAAAACCTGAGAATCAAGCCCTCAGAGTCTATTCACACCTATATGTGGGCTATCCAACGGTGCCATCGGTGGTGGAAAGCTATTCCATAAGGGCGTGCCCCAAAGGAAGCAGCAAACGAAGTTCATTACATGAACAAACGTGTTGTTTACAGGTCACTGTTGTGACGAAATTATTGGGTAGAATTGCCAGTAAAAAATCTCGGTCATATCTATATCTAGCTATGTAAATAATATAAAATAAATTATTTGGCACAAATGAACAAGCAATTATTGCTTGTGTGAAACAAGACTGTAGAAAACTAATAAATAAATAAAGTTGGAAACTATATGTGGAAAACCTTTATTGCTCAACTTGTTATTGAATATTTTGATGATACAAAAGGAATATGTTTACAAATACCTCATCGAGATTATGTGTTTTTCTTGACACATCATACAATGCATCAGTTATTTCCTTTTTTTTGTTACATATAATTTCAGTTGGGAATAATACATCTTAGGGGAAGCTTGTATCTCACCATCGTCATTTATTTCCAATACTGGCTTCTTATCTCCCTCCTCCTCTTCTTCTTCATTTCCTCTTCTTCCTATTGCTCCTGCTGTTATTTTCTTTTCCCTACTCCCCTTCCTACTCCTCCTTCCCATCTTCACTTTCTTCTTCCTGCCTAACCTATTTTCCTTCTCTCTTCCTTCCCCCTCCTCATTTTCCTCTTTTTTCATCCTCGTCCTCCTCCTTCTCTTCCATTTTCTTCCTCCCACTGTCATATCAGTGAAAATTCAGCTGGAAGTATTGCATATTAGGGAAAGTTTGTAACCCAGTATCTCCATTTATTTCCAATACTGGGCTCCTGGAACCAAATATCATTTCTTGCTTCTGATCTTGCTTGGTCTTTTTCTTAGGATGACATTCTGTCTCTTTTTGGTGTTTTGACAAAGTGAATTCTCTCTCTTCATGTTTTTCAGCTTTCAAGGTAGCTTTGGCTTGTTATACAGTCTTGGCCACTGGGGTGACCAGGTAAACGATGGTTTCTTTGTCCCTTTTGGTTCGTTCACAATGTAGTTACCTGCTGCGGAGTAAGGAATCTTTCCTATGGCTATGTCATTGAACAAAGTGACTCGTTTTGACTGATAGTTTTTGTTTCTGATGATTTCTGAACAAAACAGGAGAATGACAATTTCTTCATATAGTCACTGTAGTTGGCTCACAGAAGTTCTGCATCAATTCAATGGCACTCAGATTCCTATGGTAGCTTCCTTTGGTAAATAAATCTGTGATTCTTGTATCTTTTCCAACTTAACTTATTGGGTCATGAAACACCTCCTTATTTCTCTCTCTTGTATCAAGAAAACCTGTCACCCTCCAAATTTCGCGGTATACCTTGGCTGAATTCAATTTCAGGCAGGTTTCTCCACACTTTTGGATACAGTGGCCGCCGGCAGTGTCCATATCACCAAATTATTCTGTGAGGCAGTGGATCAATCAGATACTCTTCCAAAACTTGTTTGGTATACAATGATTTCCCAAAACTGGTTGTAGCAGTGATGATCATGGTGAAAGGATGATTCAGGTTAAATCTTTTTCCTGACTTTCCCATAAGCTGTTGGACAAATGGCATATGATGGTCGTCCATGGTTATGTGGTTTGAATATGGGGGGTGAAATGTTGAGAGGATGCAGGTGACGGAAGAGAAAGGAAATGTCCGGAGGCATGTGATATGTCTTAATGTACAGACATTTGGTCTCGCTGTAGGTTATCAGATGAGCCAAATGTTACATCAGACATGTGGCAGTAGTGAGCCATTTCCGTCTGTGATCACTACCTTGAGCTCTCACTTGCACTGAGACTACTTTTCAACCTTCACCGCATAATAAGGCAGGAGGAGGAGGAGGAGGAAAAAGAGTAAGGGCAGGAGGAGGAGGAAGAGGGGAAAAGGAGAAGGAAAAGAAGGAGGATGACAAGCAGAGAGGAGGTAAAAGAAGAGGAGGAGAAAGGGGGAACAGGAAGAGAAGAAGAAAAAAGTGAAGAAGGTCATGGAAAAGGGGAGAGGAAAGAAGGAACAGGAGGGCAAGGAAGAGGAGGAGGGGCGAGAAGGAGGAGGTGGTGGTGGTGTTTCTACATGGAAACAATCATAGCATACCAAATGCTTTACTATACTCTTTTGGGGAAAATCAAGTGTGAGAAGAACCGTCAGGGCATGATATTGTATTGAATTTACATCAGTCTCATCATGGCTCACTACAGTCTAAGACAGACTTCAGGAGCTCCCTCACCAGGGTTACAGAGTCTACAGAAGACATGATGAAAATGGACGTCAATGGACATATATTTGTCTATTGAGGTCTGTTTTGGGGAGCAATAGTAACAGCAGTCAAACCATATGACTGGTGGTATGCTGGTGTTCTTGCAACATTTGCTTGAATGGAATGTGCATCAAAGATATGCATTTTTAGTATAGCGTTACACCAAGTACAGATGAGGTAAGACTTCTACAAATCTGCTTTGGCATGACATGGTAGGCGTCTTTAACATTTTACACACTGCGTTTTTAATCTTTTGTCCATTTGAATTCGAACCTGGGCTGTTCTATTGCAGGTTCAGTCAGGCTTTCGGACATTTTTTTTTCAGGATTGGCCAGATTTTGTCTCGTCCTGGCATATGAGGAACAAGGGAATTTAGCTTCCCTACTTACAGGGTTTGGGGTTGCACACGTTACTTTTTATTTTACATGTTTTTATTTCCAGATTTTTCCCTACTAATACCGCTGCAACGAACCACATCACAGCGAATTCTTTTTCTTGATGTTTACACAACACTTTTTGTAAATAATGATTTAATCCTCTTATCCTCTGGACAAATAAAGAGTAATAGTTCCCACGATATAAGTCATGCAATTTTAAGATAAAACACATGAATTTGTACCTTTATTGACTTAAAATTTTAATCCCCACTTATCAATGATAATGACACTGAACAGTTCAGAGAGACACCTATATTTGTTTAATGTTAATGTTATTTATCAATGGTTTCCTGTTGGTTGCATAATTTTCAGTCTTTTGGCCCATAGGCCTACTGTGACATTCCAGTCCACTCACCTGTACAAACAATCAATTATGCGGTTTTCCAGTTTCAGCCAGTTTCGTGTTAGGGCTGTAATCCTCTCCCTATTTTAGGACATCCATGGAGCTATAACCCTATATCTATTTTTATATACTCTGGAAATGCCTACGACCTATTTTCAGTCCCTGTGGAATTAGAGAGTGTTGCGCAATTGACTCTACAAAGGCCATATAAACTGAATAGCTATCAAATTGTACATTTCTGGTGGTTTGTCTTAGTCCTGACTTGACCAGACTTTTTAAATGGCACCAAAAAAAAATAAAAAGACTTGTGAGTAAAGTGACTTGTTAGTTTCCTTGACAAAAATCTCATAAATTCATAATAACTCCCAATGGGCGCTTTGATCTCTCCTAATGTACTCCCCGCAATGGTGACATGCAGCAATACTTTGCAACAAAATGCCACACTGTGGTATTGATTGAGTGTTAATTATTTGTGACAGCAGGGAATTGCAGACAAATGTGTTGAAATAATAGACATGCCATGCATCATAACTGCCAAACATGTTATCCAAGTTTTTGTCAAAATGTGCTTAAGATAAGCAAATACCGTCTTGATCAACTTCACGAGTGGGACTTTATGTTGTTACACATTTAAGAATTTGCTCAAGTTTACACCCCTCCACCTCTCCCGTGTATATAAGCATAGTAATTCTATAAAGAAAGTGATTTATCCTGCAACATCTGAATCAAGATTTTGAAATATTAAGCAAAATGAAAAATGTATTCCCAAGGTTTATCATTGCATCAGTTTTATCTGTGCTAACTGAAGCAGAATAATAGATACCAGCCTAAGTAAATCAAAGATAACGGAAGATGATATTATATTTTGGCGTATTTTTTTTTTTGGGGGGGGGGGGGGCAATTTATTATATTTACAGAATACGTTAAACCACTATAAAAATGGGCATGCAAAATCACACAGTGTCCAGTGCTTGGCCAGTTCCCCTGTAACATAGTGTTCTCGATCAGAAGCTATTTTCGCCGCATGAATCTGTTTAAAATGTACAGGAAAGAGTGTTTCTTTTGATTGGAGGATACATTTTTTTTGCATCATCACTTACACGTGTACGTACATCAAAAGTACAGTATTGTAATTGTACATTCTATGCTTCAGTCACGTATTCTATTCATCATCATCATCTTCTTCTTCTTCTTCTTCTTCTTCTTCTTCTTCTTCCTCTTCTTCTTTTTCCAGCTTAACGGTCACTGTTATTTGCTAATCTCTGTGACACGAAGATAGGCGTAACGTAAAATTCAATACCCTAAATGTTTTTGGAAGTTCATGGGAATCTGCAGTTCAGTGATTAGTTCAGTTTACTCTGTTTACGTCTGTTTCAATTCTGTGTGAAGACAGCCAGCAGGTCTTTCTCTGCTTATCTTTTTGAAGGATCTGAACCATGGTTTCCTAT
>OZ026626.1:23940602-24168102 GCA_964020975.1 Hermodice carunculata
TTAATATTGTTTGCTTAACTGAAAGCTTTATAATCTTATGTTTCTGTATATTATCTTGATTTTTGAATGTATGTATGTATGTATGCTGTTTAGTATTACGAGAAAAAAAGTACCTCAGGTGCCTGAGGTAGATTTTTGCTCGTACCACTAACCAGCATACATACATACCTACACACATACATGCATACATGCATACATACATACATACATACATACATACATACATACATACATACATACATACATACATACATACATACATACATGCATACATACATACATACATACATTCAGGTGTTGTAAACTCTGGCTGCAAGGCATTTAATACATATATGAAATAAAAATGCGCACCAGAATAAAAGTGTCATAATAGTCACCAAGAGGCAGAGTAATCATTACATGTGTGGATGAAGGACCTTCAATACCACATGGGCATTGCAGTCTCTATTGTGTGCCACTGTTTAACTTTCTGTTTGAAAAGTATTATGTGGGAAGACAATCACATATCTCAGGATGTGTCATTTAAAAAAAAAAAATTGTATGGTACTTTGAAACCAATGTTGGGTCAGTATTTTTGCATGTCCCCTCAATGAATACAAAATTTAATGTTCTTCGAGTATGCTGTGTATTCGATAAAATTGTACGAAGTTGCAGCTCTGTGTATATTTTTCATTATCACAGAAGGTTGTTTTGCTTACAGGCATGAATATATATTGTTTTTCGACCATGAATATTAAGTTATAAATCGGTTTATATACGTGCACCACCCAGTAAAACTTCTTGAACAGTGAGGATAGAGTTATTATTTCAATTATTATTAAACATGAAAAATAATTGTCTCCAAAATTGGGCAGTCTGATTACAATTTCGAAACAAATGTTTAAAGTTTTTACTAGCGTGTTCACAACAAGAACATATATTGGTTTTAGGAATATTCCATCTCTGTAATTTGTCCTTAGTACATATAATTCTAGGAAAGATTTTAATTGCCTATTTAGAGAAAGAGGATTGCCAAATAAAGAATTTTTAATAAAGCAAACCATTCTTTTGTTGTTGTTGTTGTTGTTGTTGTTGTTGTTGTTGTTGTTTTTTGAATGTCACTGATCAACCAATAATTTAATGTTCTTATCAAAGGCAATTGGCTTACTATTGAATTCTGCACGATAATTGATATGTACAATGTGCCACTTTGCCAATCTCTATACGTTTATGACCTTGTTTGTGATGTATTTTCATATGATCCATAGGATTTGTCAGAATTTCTTTGCACCTTCGGGGAATAGCAGAAAGCAGTTTATATGCAAGAAAATTTGAAGAGACTTGAAACTTCCATGAAAATCTTTCATATGTCAACAAAGGTTCTCTCCCCTCTCATACCAATTTCTATAAGAAAAAAAAAAAACGTTACACCTTCTAAATCTGATTAATCTTCTATATTTTGGGTAAATATTTGAAAGTTTTTTATTTATCTCTTTTTGGTGTTATTTGGCCTCTCAAAAATTATTCAGATTTCTAATTGTTCAGTGTAAATTTCAGCAAGAATTATTTTCGTATTTTCTAATGCTCCAATTCATGCCACTATTATTTTCTATTTTATTAAAACCTAATATATGTTTAAATTCTCTCAAAGGTCATTAGCACTTATTTTAAAGAAAGGGTTTTCTGCGTATTGGGATATTTTGTACTCTTTATCATCACCAGTAATACCGTGCATATTTGGATCTTTTCTAATGACAACAGCAGGAATCTAAATACAGAATAAAAAGCTATAGAGAAAGTGGGAATCTTTGACGGACATCCAGAGATATACTTAAGGCGTCTGAGTTCCATATATTATTTGTAAGGCCCCTGTTGATGTCTGTGTACAAACGTTACATTCATTAGGCCAGCATTATTTTATTACTTTGTTTAGGAATGAAAAAAAATTGCGCGGGGGGGGGGAGGAAATTATTTTTTTCTTAAAATAATTGGAAAAATAGCACAACAAGTAAAATTGGTTGACGATTTCTTTCTCTGTATCAAGAGAGGATGCGAAAAAACAAACATCCACATTGTAATGAGGTATAAATTTGCCTTCTGTCTGATGTTTAAGGTGCTTCACATTTAACCTGTATTGAAGCCAGTAGTCGTCCCTTACGTCCACCTTTTCCCTTTTTGACCTTGACATGCGGTACGCGCGTGTGTAATGGGCAATGTGGACCATGTTACTTATAAAACGTGGACCAAAACTTGTAGCAAGTTTATGATGTGTAGAAGTCAATGGAGTAATCGGTGACATGGTGTCTAAGTTTATTGGTGTGTTATTAACATGTAACAAAATGTGAAAGAAAATTAAAGGCTCCTTCTATAATGCGATGGTCATTTTGTTGTGTTCGTACGTGCTCCACAAACGGTTGATAGAATTCTGGTCTATCTTCCTTATAGCCATATATATATATATATATATATATATATATATATATATATATTGGCAGTGTAATTTCTTGTTTACGAATAGTAACATCCCATATTATATACCTTCTTGTGTCATCTTTAATAGAAATATGATTATCAATATTATTTTTAAAGGAGGTAGAGACAGCTCTTTTATCAGATTAACCACGCCAAAAGTAAATATTGAAACCCCACTCAGCAAACCATTGTTTTTTACTCTTCAGCATGATAAACCTTTCGGAGCATAATGAATATAGACTGTTTTAGTTGTGAAACCACCTAAATAACTCTCTTCTGTTATGAGAGTCTCTAAGAGACAGGATATTAAAAGATATTATTTTAACGTGTGTAACCATCTTCTATACCTGCATAATCGATATCGGCATCTTGCATAATACTCCTTTTGGCCATTTTATATGATGCAAAAAAAAGCCAGTTTCTTGCTCTGCAAAACAAAAGTGGGACACTTTACTGGATCTAAACCTTAGTTACCGCAGAATGAAAAAAAAATGATGGTCAAGTGTCCAGCTGCATTTGGCCCATCTTCAGTATTATAAATTTGTCCACTATCTTTTTGATGGACCACATGTTTTTTCAACAGGACGAAGCGACAAGTAGGCACATTCTGCATCCTGCAAAACACTACTTGTAGGTACGAAATTAAAACCAGCAATTGTAGCTTTAACACTTTTACCTAGTTCACACAATTAACAGTTTACTTGGTCTGATAATTGGTCACAATTACTATGCATATGTAGTCATGAAAAGAGTTAACGCTAAACTAAATATATTTTATTGAAGATATAATAAGAATGATAGGTATAAATGAATCATAGAGTTATCCCTATATTATCCTTTCTTGCACCTTGATCATTCTCTTTAGCAGGCTTTTGCCATTTCTTCAACAAGATCTTTTTTATAGTGTATAATAAATCTCCCATTTTACTCTACAAAGTTTACATATCCGTGTAGACCTGGTCTGCATGGTCACCATCTTCTATTTTTGGTAGCTGGTCCTGACCTGCAAGGTCACTATCATTTTAAGTAAGCTGTTTAGCCCTCTTGGAGTCAAACTGGGAGGATAGAGATAACATACTACTGTGTCTTTGTCTTCCTTTCTTCTTTTCCCGAGGCATTGGATTAGGTATACCTCAAAAGGTCATAATAAACCTCCTTGATTTATGAATCAGCCAAAAGTCCATGCTGTAGGGAACACACAGTGCACCTCGTCCACTTCATGATTCCATAGTGCAGCACGATGAACACTCTGCCATAACTCACTGATCCCAAACCTGTATAGTCAACAATGGTGTGACTACCTCAATGGCTCTCAGTTGTATATATATACATATATATATATATATATATATATATATATATATATATATATATATATATATATGTATATATATATATATGTATATATATATATATATATATATATATATATATATATATATATATATATATATATATATATATATATATATATATACATATGTGTGTGTGTGTCCATGCTCTCAGGTAACACAAACTTTTCCTACTCTACTTTATAATATCAAGTGACAAGGAAAAATGTTAGCATGCGTAGGATAATTAGATGTTCAAGAGCCTGGCACAGTTGAAGATTATTTCAGCATTGGCTACCTTAATTTTATATCACAAGTGAATTGTCCTGCAACCTTTCCATATCATCCATATCACAGAGCTGTTTGCCAGGTTCACTGTTCTCCATGCCCCTTCCCTTTCACTTCCTGTCTCTCGAATAAAAACGTGGAAGAAATAGATAACTTTAGATTTAATTTGATTTTTGCAAAAAAATACTGAATAGATCAGAGTGAAAAATAATGACATGTCTTTAGCACGTAGTTATCAGAAAACGTTCTGGAGAGTAAATACCTTGCTTACTGATTATTAACAGTGTGTTTTATTTGTACAAACCTTTACAACGCAATACAATACTATGAAACATAATCTCCAAGTTTACAATAGAATGCTAGACACACATATACAGCATTTAAAACACAATTTTTACTGTGGTCAATTTCAAATGTACAAGAGAGACTAAACAAAAACATTGGATATTATAAAGTCAATTCTTAATCTAAATAAGAATACGAAAGATTGTCCTCTTTTCTTTAAAATTCAAAATGACACAGTAACTAATAAAAATGAAAGTGTGGATCGTTTCAATGATTTTGGGTTTTTTTGGCAAATATTGGTCCTACGATGTCGGCTGAATTTACTGCTGGTGATACACCTGATTTTCTTTACCTTTCTTACAGATCATGTTCAAAACAAATTTTTTCTTTAAACAAGTATCTGTCACTGAAATTGAATAGCTTTCAAATTTTATTTTAGGTATTGTGAAAACAAACTGCCGCTGTATTTTGTAGATATGTTTACAGATATCACCATAACACATTCCCATGACACCAGGCATAGAGAAGTCCCTCGTTATGCTACTCCCTTAAGAAACTCAATAATGTTACCCTACGTTTCTATATCCCAACCCTACTTAACGAAACAGTCCCCATTGTTAAGGAGAAAATCCACACACATTCGTATGCAGGTTTTCTAAGTACGCAAAGTAATACCTCATCAATAAATATTCTGAAAATTGCACCCTTGAAAACTGTTATATTTGCTCATAATTATCATCTCTAGAATACTATTTGTGTAATGGCATCTTTCCTCTAGTACATGTTAATTTATATTCCACTAAATAATAATTATTTAGATTGCATCAGTTAAATCTTTTGTCTCCAATATCTATATACCAATATCTACCTTGTCTTATATGCTGCCGTGTGTAAATTTCGAGGACCCCCCTCCAGGGGAGCTTCAGCAAAAGCGGGTTCTCAAAGCTTTAGCTGGAGTCATCCCGACATTACTGGTTCAGTTTTTATGGTACACATATTCTGGTGTTGTTTTTTTCACATGAACGATAACTGTTTTGCTTTTCTTGTACCTTACCTGTTTATATTACTATTTGTTTCTAGCGTTTTCGTCAAATAAAAGCAGATCTGAGTCTGAGTCTGAGTTTGTTATTTTGTTTCCTTTTCCTTTTGAATCTTTCAGTTCATGCGCATAATAACTCCTCTTGGATGAACTGGTCTTGGGCACGGTTTCCCTGAGGGGTCACAGGGGTGCGTCCAGCATGTCCTATGTTAATAGCATGGGGTGTGTCGGAAGTTTGTTCTACATTCCTTTGGTGGAAGTGGGCCCCAGTGTTGTTGTGGTTCCATTAGGTTGAGGGGGGGGGATAGCTTGGCACTCATGGTCCGCTCTGTAGTTAACCCACACATGGAAGTCTATGATAGAAATTAATTATTGTTTTCCACCATGTGTGATCAAACAAACACCATTTGTGCCACTTTACTTTATCTTCTAAAATATTTGATTTCCTAGTGTGAATTAAGTGTTTCTGGTGTCATTATAACGGCATACTTTTATTTAACAAGAATTTATTCTAATTTATCGTTGCTTGGTTTCTGGCCCTGAGGTCGTAAATTTAAATGTTGCAGCTACTCTGTTTACTCGAGGGCAAAAAAATCCACCATAGTTATTTTGTGGCCAGTACCAGAATAAGTTTGGGGCAAGGCAATACATGTTTATACTTCTGCCCCTCCACCGCCATGGTGCATTTCAAGAGTATATTTATGTTATATGATATTGAACACATTTTGTTGACCCTGATACCCTGATATTCATAATGGCTGGTGTCACCACCATATTAGTATTACTTACCTTGCTGCCTGGAAAATGCCATTTGTACTTTGAATCATTGCATTTGTTCTTGATTGGTGTGACAGTATTATACCAATTACTTTGTATTTAGTATAGTTTAAATATTACTTAAGTAGCCCATCGGTTAGGTGGATATAAATATATGGTTCACTGACCACTGAATTGGTTTGGGTCCATTCTGTGCATTCGCTTTTGGTGCTGCGTGGCCTTGCTTGGTATATTTGGTACAATACATTCATCTGTACTCCAAAAATTTACGATTAAATCACAACCATAGTGCTCCTCTTACCTGCCTTATTTCTTATTGTTATATGAAATGCGTTAGAAACCCATTCTGCCTGTCACCAGTACATGTTGATAGTGAGTGTTTCATGTACACTCATATCTTCATGTTGGGGCTCTATGTTTAATTTACTTCATAATTTATCTTTTACACCGCTTGGATTCATTTGTGAGGTTGGTTCTAATCGATATACAAAGTATTATGTATACTACGGCGTATGTTACAGCAACTGTGTATTCAAAAGGCAACCTGTATTGCCTATGTTGAAACCTTTGTGCGGCCGTTTATAATATTCTTATGATTATTTTCTGAATAACCTGTTTACTTTGGCTCTGTATTGAGAATTATACTCTCGTAATTTTGTTAATGTCTCCAAATGCTCAGTTATTTATGTACAATAAACTAATATCTATAGCTTTCATGATGTTATTATATCTTGTGTGCACTGATTTGACATGGATACTCAGGATGAACATGAGACTGTGTCTCACTTCATACATGCCTAGACTGGTAGTTTATTATATGTATTATTTTACGAGTGACTATATACTTTTTCATGTCTATATATAACTACGTGCACAGAAGCTTCTCTTCTAAACCGATCTGTTTCACTAGTATGCTTTATTTGTTATTTTATCACATACATTGGGCTCACGTGGTTCACTTTGTAGTGGGCTTTTATGCAGACGGAGCAAATTACTTATACTTTATATCGTGATACCTATTTTACATAGAAATCGGCTTACTTTTGAGTAAATATTCATGTTTAGCTTCTTATTACTGTTATAAGTGGGTGATGTTTATACAAATCATGGTCCAGAGCATTATAAAGGCGACATTCCTTTCTGTCACTGTAGTATTTGTAGTCTGTCATGGGACAAATCAAGGTACATTCAATCGGACTTTTGCCTGAATTTGATGAATTGTCTTCATGAGAAACGTGTCACTGTACAAACTCTTCTGATGAAAATTTAGTTTTACTGGGCTATCATGATATGATACGAAGAGATCGTCCCAATACTGCAGGGACTGTGGTTGCTTTTATGTCTCTAAATTTTTCCATGTGTTTCGACGTGGGAATCTAGAAGTACCTGATCTAGAGCGTTTGTAGTGTGAGATTAGATTAAATGATATTTAAGTGGTATTGGCGGACTTTGTCACAATTATTAAATAATGATGGTTCACTTTGTGGCATCAAAATATTAGGTGGTATTATTCTGCCCTGCTATCTGTGTTGTTCTATTGTAGGCTTCTCTTGTATGCTTCTTTGCATCTGGTATGTTCTGGGCTTCTGTGCTTTCTCACAAAGGGGATTTGTTAAGGTCTTAGCCCTCTTTCCCAATAGCTTTGATTCTGACTGGTTTATGTAATTTGTGATAATTTTATCAGGAATAATATGTTCAACTAAAAATAAAAACCCTACCGTTTCTCCAACAAAACATGAAACTAAAATAATCATAACTTGAAACACACAACTTTTACTATTTAAATGCAGTGGTCTTAATCGAGCTTACTTTTTCTACATACGTGATCTCCTTTCGTCAATGGATAGTGTGTATGTTTGAGCAATGTATGAGGCAACACAATTGCTTGCAATCTGTAGAGAAGACTGAATCCTTGCTTACACTGCAATGCATGGCTCTACTATATTTGGAACATAAGGCATCAAGAGTCCGTGTAGTGGATACATTTTTGTTTACATTGAGGCAGATACTGACTGTTTTCCACTCAGTAGTATACATAGAGATAACTTTACAAGACATGAAACAACAGCAAATTGTAAGCAAAATAAATACAATGCATGGAGACCTTAGAGACCCATCGGTAAAAGTGTATAGTCGCTTTTGAGAAGGTTCTTAAACACATGTTCAGCTCTGTAGATTTTCATTCCGCACTCTGGTGTCTTCCTACAATAAGTTCCCAATAATGGGGCTGAGTCTTCCACATGACACCTTAGAAGAACAAATGTTAGCTAATTGGATATCCAGTATAAAGGAGTGCAATTATTATTAATATTTTTATGATGATAATGATAATGATATTAATAAAATTATTATTATTATTATTATTATTATTATTATTATTATTATTATTATTATTATTATTATTATTATTATTATTATTATTATTATTATAATTATTATTATTATTATAGCTTCACACAATATATGGTGGTTGTCACGGGGACTGAGATTAATTGGTATGTTTAGTACTTTGTGAGCATAAGGAAACATTGTATAATCTGTCATAATTCTATGGAGATGTGGGGCAGACATTTATTAAATCAATGCACTGTAATTAAATGGCCAAAGGTGTCAGGCTATGCAACCTTGTGGATAGACCTCTTTAGTAGATTGCAAATGAGAGAGTTTCGGACAAATACGGCCATTCACAAGAACAGTTTTATTGCAAACAGCAAAAATCACTCACACCACATCCATTAGTGACAGTTACATTTTGAAACTTTTCAAAAAATAAAAAATAAAAATAAAAATGAAAAAAATTAGAATACATAAACATAAATCTTAAGCTTTATTTCACTGAAATGGATTGATGAAACTAAATGTTGCAAATTAAAATATAACAATACTTACTCGCATCTTTGCTTGAGCTTCAAAAGCTTACAGTATGTTATTAATCGAATGTAATCACAAAGTCAAGCAGGATCAAAGTCAGTCATGTAGTATCGTGCTGTGATGAAGCAACACTTGCATGCGTACAGGGGCAAAAGTGCAGCACCACGTTGAAGCCATCTGACGGGTAGAGTAGCACTCTGATATAATTTCAATATATTAATTGTAACTGGACGACGCTATAGTACATTCAAATGTCTGATAAGTTGGGCTCTTCAGAACATATAGCTACACAATTTGTAAACATGACAAATAGGACAGACAATGACCACCAACCTGGCTATTAGCATCCCATTAGAACATATTCTGATGTTATGTGAAATTACCATGTTAAAGCAATATAAAGGTCTTAGTATTTGGCTGCTCTAAATGAGTACGTAATATGCATAAATCCGGTCACAACCATTGCCCATTAAAAATTACAGAAAACGTTATCTCTGTTTCGTCAAGTAATCATTTTGAACTGTTCAAAGACTTTACATATTTGAAAATTTCGGCGATCAGATTGCTCATTACTGCCATAGAGGAATACTTTGTGTAGCCACTATCGATATGAATATTATAATTTATGCTTACCCCACGGGCAATTATGGGAAAAACAGTCCTGAATAATTTCTCCGAAAAATATAATTTCGACAGAAGAAACCAAAATGGTCAGACTCGAGAGAGAGAGTTAGGGACAGATACAAAGTGAATCTGCGAGGGTTTTCACTTTGTAAAGATTGGAATGAAATCTGCGTTATCAGGCATGATTGGATATCAAAAATACCAGTAAATTTATCACTATAAAGGTACTGATCATCAACATCTGAAAATTAAAACTTTTTATTGTAGATACAGAGATTAATGGTACAGGTTTTATTTTAGCCAATATGTGTGGTTCAACAAAGAATTTAAAGTTGACCAGTGCAGTTTCCTGGAGTTTCTACAGGTAAGTACAGGATATACCAGGGAGAAAACATAGTACTTGGTGGTAATTTTAACACTATCTCAGCTCCTAATTTGGAAAAACAGGCAAACAAACTGTGCAGATAACAAAATTTATGCAACAAATATTTGATCTTTCGTTTAACTGATTAGAAATATCAGTTATATGGCAAATGAGAAATCTTTTTATGTTTAATTAGCAGTCAAAAACCCCTCTAATTCAAGGTAGATTGAATTTGTGGCCGATTTCTTAATTTTTGACCATTTTTTTTACAGATGACAGAATAAAACCATCAATACAAATGGAGCATACTGTCAGTACGATAGAAGTGGAAGCTAATTTTTTACACTTAGCCCAGCTTTTTTGGGTGGGGAGCGATTCTATTGCATAAAGGTTCCGGAGATGTATGATGTAAGTAGTGTTATGAATCTCTTGAGAGCTGGTGGGATTCTTGCAACCGAAACAGTCAGATAGACTTTATTGATTTGCACATTTTTTTAGTTATATCGATGAAAAACATGCCTTAAACAATTGCAGTCTATGGGTCAAATACTAAATTCATAGCTCACTGTAAAGAAAAGATGGGGTATCATTCAGATCTTGCATCAAATATTTCATATGCAAATTGGAAGCTGCACAACACATCATGTACAGTAAAAAAAGTCTCATGCTGGGACACTGTGGCAACTGATCTGTGTATATTGTATTGGAAAGGCAATAAAAATATCTTTGGCTAGAATAGAAGACTTCATTTAGATTTGAATATTCATCAGGAAAGCGATTCTCTAATATCAGATGGACAAGTACTCCACTGTTGTATTGCATCTGTGAGAAAACAGTTGCCCAAACAGGATCTTGAATACCTCATGGGGTGCATGGACCTTGGCAGTCTGGCTTATAACCAGGAGGAGAAGGCGTTACTATATTTCATAAGTGTGTATGGCTACATGTCTCTTGTATCAAGGACCCACTTTTAAAAAGAGGCAGGTGATGAAGCTTCACATGCTTCATGGACAAGATTACAGATAAGATTCGAGGGCACTGGAAATTACTTTTGTGAGTCTGCCCAAAAAAACGTATTACAGGCTTATAAGTACTCAGTTGGAGTGATTCTTTCACAGGCTTTTTGATAATTCCAAGTATAGTAGTGACATCAGCAAATAGCAAGACATCCAAAGTTAGATTCTGAACCCGATCTTTTATGTATACTAACAATAAGAGATGGTGCAGGATAGAGTTCTAAAATACACCAGCCTCCACAGGTAGCCACGGTGAAGACTTGCTATGAAAAGTAACTCTGAACATGTGATAAGAAAGTTTTTGACCCAAGTGATAATATTATCAGATAATCCAAGCTGCTTAATTTTTAAGAGTAGTTCAACAAAGCACACCTTGTATTAGAAGGTGATACAAATGCGAAAGTATACGATTCTGGCCTCTTTAGAGAGTTCAAGACTTGTAGATGTTACGAAGCTTGTAGACAAATTGGTTCATTATGGAGTAATCTGTCTTCAACCTGAAAATTTTATGTTAGGAGACTGGTTGCCACAGACGTGACTTCATTATCATTCTGAAGTTGAACAGGACCACTGCCCTCCGTGCAAGGAAATCCAGCTCAGCATAGATCCTCTAGTTACTAGAACACATTACTGAGCATCTGTATACACCTTGCAACGTCTCGGTACTGAGAAAGTAACCGAGAGAACATGTGCCTATAAGCATCCGCAAGACAAATTACAGTAAAAACTGTAATACAGACACATTGTCGCGACAGCCCAACGAACAGAACAAAATGCTAACAATGATCAATCAAATGTGGCCTCATGTTTCAACATTTCAGTCATTACTGACTAATTTTGCCTTTTGTGAGAGTTTATACAATTTCCAGGGTGTAATCATGGAATAGAGTGAGCTCGTTAATTTCAAAAGGAATGCAAAGCAGCTGTACAGTTCAAGCGTAAAGTTAAGAATCTCTAACGCTCTACACACGTGAAGCAGATATATATATATATATATATTATCAATTAACTTTTTATTGACTTAACTCTTCCATATAATAATATCCGAGACCAGGACCACTTCGACAAATTCCTACTTGAAGACAATATTTTGTTTTTACATAAAATGGCTCAACTAATTGGAGGCATGGCAATACACAGTGCAAGAAACTATTACATAATGGTGATAAAGTGATTGAATATAAAAGCAATAAGACTACTCATCCATGTTGGTGACTTCACAGGTTGTCATGACAATAACTATGACATTGCTATTTTATGACTTGTCAATATCTATATATGGTAACTAGCACAATATAGAGAGAATGACAATATAAAGATGACATGGTTGAATACTAATGCGTTCTCTATACAGGTCAACAATGGTGATGAAGGCAATCACTTTAGTTTTAAATACAAAACAAAATGCACTGATCGTTACAGGTGCAGGTATGCTTTATTTCAAGGTTTTTCTGTACAGCAGACAGAAAGAGTTACTTACATAACACACAGGTGCATATGCTACCGTTCCATTCATTAATTAATCTTTTGAACCAATCAAAAACTTAAGACAGTTCTACGACTGTTGGGGAACTCGGTCCTTAACTTGGTTGCACTTTACATGAAATATCTAATTCCGTATTAAGTCGTACACACTTTTTGTTTTTATATAGTGTTCCCGTACCTATATGAATACTTTAGTTTGTTTTTGGCAAGTAGATTTTTTAAGTGCAAGGGAATCTGATTATGACCAAGTTTCCAAATTTCCATTGTCATGGTGCCTTCATGCTTCGAATTTCCAAAGATGAGAATACCGATTTTGCCAAGAGGAATCCATAAGATGAGCTTTGATCATCATAGATAAACCTGAGGTCCTGGGAACTTTTCTGGATTTGTCCTGAACATTTTTATGCAATTGGCCCTAAATGGAGCACTGTGGTACACCCTTTTACACCCTTTTACACCCTTTTTGGTATTTTTCCATGAGCTGGTGACATTTTCGACCTTTACAGACTACTTACTGTCCCTGACATATTCGTTTTCATCCAAGGCATTCCTTCAGCTTTCCATTGCCCTAAGAACTGTTGACGGGTTATTGAGAAAAGACAAGTACTAAAGAAATGGAATAAGCTGAGGATTTCATATGTTCCAAAGAAGGGCCCAGGAGGCCAATTGGATCAGTGTAAGAGTATTGCCATTTCATCAAATGTGGGAGAATTATTGAGTGGGATAGTGTACAGGAGACTAAGTAGAATAGTTGAAAGGCTTGGATTTTGAGGAAATTCTGAATGGATTCAGACCAGGTAGAAGGATAGGTGATCACATCTTCAAATTGATCCAGGTGTTACAATTAGCAAGACAGAAGCAGAAGAAAGTCTTCATGGGGTCTTAGATGTGAGGAAAGCTTATGACAGGGTATGGAAAGATGCCCTGGAGGAAAAACTAAGTGGACTAGGATTTGGTCAGAACTTACTGGAAATTCTGAAAGCATTGTATAAAGATGTAGACTGCACTCTCTTACAAAGAAAGGTAGAAGTAGAAACTGCACGCCCATCTATAGCTATTATGGGATAGAGCTGTAATACCAGGGATGATATATAGCTTAGATGTGATTTCAATAAATGAGGGAGATATCCAGGGGATGGAGAAAGCACAGAATGAGATGGGGAAATGGATACTGGGAGCACCACCATGTATAGCAACAGAAGCAGTCCTAGCAGAGTTAGGATGGCATAAAATCGCAGACAGAATTGCCAAAGCAAAGCGCAAATACTGGGGGTATCTGCAAGTAGTAAATGAAGATAGGTGGTGCAGGGAAGTTTGCAATGAAGTAGTCAAGGAACAAACAAGATGGGTCAAAGAAATAAATAAGCTGGTACAGAGATATGAATTGAAAGGATCTGATGCGGTTGATGACTGGAAAGTGAAAATAGAGAGGGCTGGAAGGAAGACTGGAAAAGAGGAGTCAGCGAAAAGAGTACATTAAAAGCGTACAAGTTACGAGAGAGAAGCCAAAGAAAAGTGTGTGTTGGTGTGGAGGGAAGGGACCCAAGCTTCTTTTTCAAAGTAGGGTAGGAGTGATCAATCTAGAAAAGAGAAAACAGAAGTGGACAACGGGTAGTAATGGTAAATGTAAGGTATGTAGACAAGAGGCAGATGACACAGTAGATCATTGGCTGTTGTGGTATGATACATTTAGAGAGATGAGAGAAGAATTTTTCAGAAAGTGGCACAGGGAAGACTAAAATAACAAGGGTTTAGAAAAGGTTCAGTGTTTAGAAGAGGGAGAACCTGAAGCATGGGTTTTAGGTTTGAACGGTGGCTTTTTGGGAGGCAGGAAAGGCACGAAAAGTGTACAGGACCACCTGACAGGGTGCTAGGAAAAAGAAAAGACATGAATTGATAGGGCTTGATAGTGGCAGGATAATTTAGAACTCCAGAGTGCAGGGAGGATAGGGATGGTGGTAGCCCTTATAAGGGCTCCCATGGGGTGCTCAATGTGAAATGCTTGAGCCTTAGAGGCGGGGATAGGGTGTATAAGGGAGTTTGTTTTTTGTTCAAGGGGGGGGGGGTGCGGGGGGAGAGAATACAAGCGATGAGTGTAGGGGCATATGTCCAGGACCAGGGGCCCACCACAGCTGTGAAAGCATGTGTGGTGGGCCCTTTGCCTCGGCTCTGGTCCTGGAAAACATGGCAGCATGAGATGATTAGGATAGCCATGGTTCACACTACCTCATACGAGGTTATGGTCGCGTTCAAGTTAACAAACACCAAATGCACCAACGTTTCCCAAACGTTTCCCAAACACTTTCAGTGAAAGTCAAACGTTTTGCAAACATGTAGCAAATACTTTGCAAACACTTTCCAAATGCTTTACAAACACTTTGCCAAACGCTTTCAAACACTTTTCCAAATGCTTTCAAACGCCCTACACTTTGCGCCAGACGTATGTGATACATGTACATGTACACTTGGTAATCTAATTCTAATGACAGGAATATTTTTTAACAAGTGTCTAAAAAGCATATCACTTATTCACTTATCTGGGCTCCACAAATCAAATTCCGCTTTATATCTGATTCAAATGAACATGAAATGAAGAAAAGAAAAAAATGAGTCAGTGACAAATAATTCCTGGAAATATGAATTTGTCATCTTTACCTGCTAATATTTATATTGTTACTGGTAATCAACAATATTATGACATGGTAATACCTAATTAAGGAAGAAAATAAGTATAGGTAGAAGAAAACAAATAATATGCCTACATTCACGGGTTTTACACTTCATTTATTGTAAAGTTACAGATCTTTCAGTAACAAGTACACCCAGTCGCTATCATACTTTTCCTGAAAGTGAAGTTCTTCAATAAATGCTAACTTTTAAAATTTCGAATGGAAATACAGAATCAGCTCAATTTAAGTATTGTTTGGCTTACTAAGCCAAGCAATAGAACTATCTCCAGTGGAGTAAGCCAGGCGATACACCATTGGTCCTTGGAGTAATTATATATATTTTACTTAAAAATTAGGAACTATTTCCGAGTAAATTTATAGGCAATATCATGATCAGATCATGAATCATGATCTGATCATGATATTGCCTATGGATTTACTCCGAAACGGTTTTGAAAGATGAAGTATTCATGACATCTTAAATGAAGAATGAAGTCTTTAATTAATTTTACTTGAATTAGACACTTGGGTAAAAGTATTTGGATCGTGTTTTATATAAATATATACAACCGATAACGCTGGATAAGTGCACATTTACATGTAGATACATCATAAATTGCTTGACCTGTTGAAACGTTTGGAAATTCTTCATCATTTAAATAAAAGTGTTTGAAATGCATAGTATTTGAATGCGTTTGTGAAAGTGTTTGAAATCGTTCGGGTAATTGTTCAAGGCGTTTGGAAAGTATTTGAACACATTTGCAGAAGTGTTCGGTACCTTTGTGAAAGTGTTCGAACGTTTTGCAAAAGTGTTTGAGATTTTTTCTAAACGCTTTCCAAACGCTTTCTAAACACATTCCAAACACTTTCCAAACACATTCCAAACGTTTTTAAACGTTTCCAAACACAAGCCAAACACCAGCAAAATGCGAAAAAAGCGTTTGGCTGTTAACTTTTAGCCGGGCGTAACTGTATTTGCTTTTCTATTCCTTATGTGTCCTAGCCCACCTGTGTCACACAGGATCACAGCACAGAAGCATAGACTCACAGCAATATTATTTGTATTAGGTCCGCCTATAATCCTGCCTAAAAGCTGACAGGAAGGGGTAAGTATGTCAAAAAAATTTATATAGTTGATCATACATAGCTCGCTCCAGCAATTTAGACATGTTCACAAGTACACTCACAGGTCTGTGTTTATTTTCTTTCATTGTATATATTTTTTTATCATTGGAAGTGGCGTGGGCATCTTTTAGTGTCTTAGGAATATCATCACTTATCAAGGTATGATTAATAAAGTTTGTAAGTGGCTTTTCCAGGGCTCGCTTAACTTAGTTCACTATTTTGAAAGATTTGCCATTGTTGTTCTCTTCGTTGTTAGATGATAAATTTTTCAATTTTCAAATATTTGCATGCTTCATGGTTGATGAAATATTCATCATGCTAGGATGTCCGGTAAAATTTAATGTATGTTGATGAGCAATTCCACAAGGAACATTCGCATAATATTGGTCAAATAATTCACACATTTTCTTTGGATCATTACCTTTCATTACAAAAGTATATTGCGCTCCTTTTTGTATCCCTGTTTCAGGTGGAAAGTCTGTATTGTTAGCCGGAAGGCTTTTTATTTGGACCACCTACTAATCTTCTAATAACATAGTTGCATATGGATTCTTTTGCTCATTTTTGTAACAAAATTTCGTTGACGTTTGTAATTTTTGCCAACTGGTCCTGGTCCTTAACTTACGACAATTTTTTGATAACATACCCGTTTTGTAAATGTCTCTGAGATCTCTGTTCATGAATACGACAGCGGGTTTGCGTTACTAAGGCTGATTCATTGGAGCATGTTTGGTCTTTTACATCAACGAGCACTTTTTCACTTGCTTAATAGATATTGTTTATATGGTCAAAATCACATGCAATGTGAATTATAACACGCTCAAGATTACATGTGCATAGTACTTGATCAGCAGAATGAAGACCATCATAGAAATCTTTCGCTGCTTACATTGGATGTTTTTCCACAAATTTTGAGACATACCAATTATTGTAATATTACAGCACAAAAATTTGATCGATTTGTTAAAATACCATCTACGAGAATGGGCGCAGCCTCATTTGTAAAGCATGTAGGCTCATTAACACAGTTTGACAAACTTAAAATACCACACATGTCTTTGAGGGGTGTAGGTGCCATGTAATTCAACATATTACAGTAGGGATCCCCAATAATGCCCTTATTTTCATATTCAATACTCACCCTGTCAATACTTATATGAAAATCTTAAAATAAATAAAATTGCCGTTCATCATAGATGGTGGCTTGTTTGTACTACATACATTGACCATTTGCCAATGCAAAGGTATAGTCCAAGGCTACTGACTCCAATTTGTGAAACTCTGTACATTACCTTTCTACAACTGGGTATATCAGATCTCATGAAAGATGAAATACCACCACTCCATTCTGCTCGATCTGCTCATAACCTAAGATTATAAATATAGAGCCCATGAATACGGTGTCGACCCTAATCTCTGAAATAAATAACAGGTTGACCATTTTTGCCAGATAAGAGTTCATCTATGTGATTATGCTTGTGCCTATAGCCATCAATATTCAAATAGCCATTTACAATTATCTTGGGTCTTTGGTTCCGATGTCACAAAGTTTATTTTATGAAGTATTTGATGTATCATTTTCTAGCAATTCATGCATGCCAATCTGGTCTGACTTTCCTATTTCTCCTTTGCTTGAATGGAATGAGCCATCTGTGTGCATAGTATGTAGACTGTCTAATTGCACTCAAAATAACAGTCACTAAAACTATGGGCTGCTTGTGTGCATGTTGCACAGATCCACGCATATCATGAGTCAAAAACTGATTATAAGCAGTTCATGCTGCTTGCCTACAATTGATGTAATGGTCACTAAAACAACCCACAAATTTTAATGCTTTGTGCGTTTTTGCAACAGGTCTATTACAAAAATTATGAGGAACTTGCACCGGGTCTCTGTAATACAAGTGCTCCTTTACTCCCAGCTAACTGTGTCATTGAAGCAGGTATTTGAAACACAAGGCGTTCTACACTTAATAGTCATTGCAGTACAGTGAGGACAGACTTTCCATATGAAAGAGATTGACATTTGTTCGCCGAGAGATATTCATCCTTTGGTTATATGGCCCTGAGTGGTTCATGGCAGAGAAGTCCAGATAGGTGTCCAAACTTCTGTTTGACAAGTTAATGCTTTGTATTGAAAGTTGACTGGGTAGAAGCATCGTCCACAGAATGGTGTATACCAGGGTTATGTCAATGGAGCCTACTTTGTCATTGTTTTTTGTGGTTTTGTCTGCGTTTTTTCCATGACCAAGTATTGAAGGTCCTTACAGCTTGTGTATATTGATTTGGATCCATTTTCTCCATGTTGGTGTTAAAGAGAGTGTTAACAACAGCTGATTGCTTGTAATTTCCTAGGTCACGACTAGGTACATACATGCTGCACTCTAGCTTAATGTTGGCAGAATTTGTTATAAAGTCTGTGAGAGTTCTACCGGTTGCCACACAGAATTGTTTAAAGAATTCACCAACCTCAGAGTCCTGGCAACATCTAAATGATGATGTGTTAAAACTGAGTCCCGACAAAGTCGTTTGGATTGACGAATTTGCAAAGTTTTCGGCAGCAACTCACAGGTGTGATTCTTGTCCATAGGTCATGTGACACCAAGTCTAAAAATGTGTGGGGTAAGTCTGAACAGCAGGGCATTTGCAGCCACTGATAATTAATTTACACTCAAGTTTATATAAGAAATTGGGTACAAAAATAAAGTAGTTGTACTGAGGCAGAACACAGCCAAATATCTGAATTTTTTATCATGTGCTTAAAGATGGAGAAAGGTGCACATTGCCACAGGGCGCCATAACTACACACATCTTTAAGTCGAATGGAAAAATCTGTTAGTTTGTTCCAACTTCATTGCAAGATATCGAGATTCTAATTATTGAGCATATAGGACACCCAAAACAAACACGGTGGTACGTAATGTTGTTTGTGGTCATGGAAACTATGTTATGTGGATGAGAATCATTTTAGTGCTTATGCGTCAGTGATATTTCGATTGCAGTTTTCAAAGCGTTTTCTGATGAAACAATGATTTGCAATAGTTTAATTCAGAATTTCCTATCTACTTACACTCAGAATGTTTATCTCTTTTTCTTTGAATGAACATATTTTATATTAATGTTTATTTGAAATTAATTCCTTACCCTCCGTCACTGTTCTTCCTGATGCACATTTTCAGAATGATGCGTTTATACTCAGCTCTGAAATCATGATTTTTCCAACTATAAATAAAAGGATTTGCAAGTGAGTTAATATAGAGAAGCATTGCGCCAATAATCCTTAAGGTGTTCAACCAGTCGGGCGGGCATTGAAAATCCCCATGTATCAGCTGTATTAGTAATACTAACAACATGAAACCCCAACAGACACTGAATACTGCTCCAACCATAAAGATCATCTTGCTTATACTGACTTGACGAGTACTGGGCGCAGTGCTATAGTAATTTTCTTGTGCACGAATCTTGTTGTTTTGTTTCCTAGCAGTGTATAGAATGTATATGCTGACGCCTGCATTGACCACCATTAAAATTGGAAATATTGATAGACATGTGACTAATATGATGAAGTGGGATTCAACGGTCAAAGGATAGCACACTGATTCATTTTGCTGTGATATTATGTTTCTGAAAATTAAAAAAACGGCAGATAACACAATACACAGCAACCATATGAATGCAACGACTGCAGTGGCCTTTTTTGTTGTGACTAGACTGTTATAGCGTAGGGGCTGATGTACGGCAATGTATCTTTCTACTGAAAGAAAAATCATGGTTCCAAACGACGCAAAGCACGTACATCCACTTACAAATATAATAACGCCACACACTATAGATCCAGTTCTATTCGCAGAAGCACTAAGCTTTGCATATGGTGCAATTGTAATCGACAATGGTGCGGCAATCCCAAATAATAAGTCAGCTGCACATAGACTAACAATGCCAATAGATGTTGGAGAATTAAGCTTACGGTGCTGCTTGATGACAATGACCGTAGTCACATTAAAAAAAAAGATGGCTGTACAGAGAATCCACATCGTTGTTAAAAGTAATATGTTAGAGCTTGCATGATCTGATTTTGCTTCAGGGCAAACAGTTGCATTTTCCATCGGTGGTGAACGTTTGGAAACTTCTGACTTGTGTTTAAGATCTGTATCGCCTACAAGAAGAAATGCGTGTGCAGGATCCAACATCCTAGTCTCAAATTGTATATCATGGTTTTATATATATATATATATATATATATATATATATATATATATATATATATATATATATATATATATATATACATATATATGTATATATTTATACATATATATATATATATATATATATACTTGTGCAAATAAAAAATTGCTTCTAAAGATCATTATAGGCTTGACCTCTTACCTGTTTCACGATCTAGAGTATCCTTTGCATTTGACACAGTGATGCAGGGTATGTGATATATGGGGGCTTACCAGTACCAGATGTAGTACATGTTGCATTAATATATTCCAACTATAAAAATATTAGATGGCACATTGACATGATGACATGATGCATTTGATCTGCATGCAGTAAGTGATGCTTTCCATTAAGCTTGTGTCCTTTGTGGTGTGAAAGCTTTTACATCTGTCATAGAAACGTTTACACAAAGAAAAAAAACACAGGAGACATGTTATACTGTATGTACAAAAAAGGACCAGAGAGTATATTTTTGATACCCTTTACATGATATTGGCAGTTTATTTTGCATCATCTTCATTTGAATTTTCAAACAATGTTTGTGAGACAATGAGTAAGTACTGTTTTACTGGATGCATACATCTCAAATTGTGCATGGACAAACCTTTGACATGTGTGCTTACCATTGCGGTAATTATAGTGACCCATATGCGTAGTGAAAAATATCGTGTCCTCCCCTGCTTTGTTAACCTCTATGATTCGTCTCTAGTGTCATCGTCACCTATGTAAAAGGGTAAGTGGTGTCAATTTGTTAAATTGTATAACTATGTATTATAGCTATTCTCAGGCCACACTCGATACCCATAACTACAGCAGAAGCATTAGCTGCTCTAAGTTGCATTTTTTTGTACAAACCAGTCCTGCAGGAAAACACATGAGAAATACTGCTGCACCATATGGTTTAAGAAAAAGGATCTCTAAAATAAGACACCTAATACAGGTGGTAATAAAGGCAGGCTTTCTAGACACATAACAAATGATCTATGTAAATATCAGACACAATTCAGCTGATGCTCAAAGTCGCTGGACAGAAGAATAATATAATCACTATACGCGCATTCACTTGGGCTCTAATAGTAAAATTTTCGACGTTATTAGCTCAATCTTGATGTAACAGCTTGGATTTCTCTGTATATATGTTTCTCTGGCTCAAAGCGCTCGAAATAATTTTGAAAACCTATGTCATAAATCATTGGCTCTTACTGGCCTGCACTATGTATGAATACACTGGTCTAGGCTGGCAGAGGCATTCTTCGAAAGATTCATCGATTTCAAACCCAACAATGACAGCAAAGAGATTCCAGATTTGCCAAAGCATCAACATTTATATTCCAATTCCAATATGAAGAAACAAATTTCACTCCTGACTTGAGACAGGCAGTCACCCATAAAAGGCAACACTGAAACAGTACACACAAGTCGAGAAATAAATAAATGACAAACATGATTGAAAAATATTTCTATTAGTATCATGAACATAGTAGTCACTGGAGCATAGCTGGTGCTGTCTATCTGTTCCTCTGCTGTATCTATTTCTTTGTTGATGTATCCAACCATCTGTCTGGAAAGGGTGTTGAAAATATATAGAGATTAGTTAGTAATAAAGATTGGCCCAATATCGGCCCACCTTGGTAAGGATGGCCGAGTATTTGGTCACCATTTTGTCAATTCTTAATGCCAGTTGGGAAGGTACCCCCGAACTTGTATTTTGACACTAAAATCTATGCTTGTAATCTAGATTTCGTAAGTGTTAATATCATGATTATAATTCCTTTGGCTCTTGTACAATTGTATATCAGGTTGTCCTCTACTTTGTACGGTGTTTATGTCCTGTTGTATACCTGCATATGGTGCATATCGTTACCGAATCTTTTGTTTTGAATAGTTTGAGGCATATAATGATAGAAACGTGCATGTTAATGTTGTATGATACCGCAAAATTTCAGTGCATTTTATGAAAATAGATGCGATGTAAAATATTTAGAAGCTTAAGAGATATTGATTGGTGACAGAGTTTTGCAAATGTGAATATGTTGTAGACTTCTGGCGATGTGTGAAGATTTCAGTTGACAAATCCTACAATAATATTATGTGTCGGAATGTTACTTCTTAAATCATCATCAAAATACTATAATTTATATCCGAAATGTAGAAAAGACCTATCATGGAAGTATGCGCCATATTAACAGCTATGATTGGCATGGGCTGGTTGCATTCTTGACCATGTTTTCTTTTTTACAGGCAAGGACTTAATTAGGTGTAACCTGAAAGTTGGTGGGCCATCTGTTCTCAAAATATCATTATAATATGTGTCAACGCATTTGTATTATTTGTGTCTTTTTGTCCAGAACCACTTCCTAGTAGTCATTGCACCATTCCGCAGTCCCAACTCTTTACCCTCCATAAGTTAACATGTCACTTTCTAACCTGTAAACATATAGAAGTACTATTGTCCATATTGTACACCTTCTTCTGTAGATTTGCGACATAGGCTGTATTAGCCCAAACAAATTAAAGGGTCTTCATGGGGTAACTACTCGAAACATGTTTCGATGCTTGTGTTATAATAAGCGTATAAATGTAAAACCGAGGAAATCTCAGCTGAGGAACTTTTCCTGGCTCCCTTGTGTCACAATTCACTTTAAGATGCCACTTCAATATTGCTACCTGGCTATGCAAGCTGTCACGCTACGATGCCAGGGACTGATAAAATTCCATTTCATTGGTCTAATGTAACATAAGGCGACTGTCAGCCTGAATCATGTGTTCAGGTTCTTGACGCTACATGTCAATGTTGTTATATGGTTATGTAATCTGCAACGCTATTATAAGAGTGCCAGCTAACTTTTTTGCTTCATCAGTCTAATGTTACATAAGTAGAGTGTTAACCTGAATCAGGTGTTCAGGATCTTGACCTTATGAGGTACACTGTGACCTGAACTTTCCTCTTTTGTTACTTTACTATCAAACGACATGTACGTAGCATAACAATTCTCACAGACTACTATTTTATGGATTATTACCCCCTTAATCTGCCATACAATAGATAGTACAGTGTCGACTTTTATTTTTTGGTAGAAATGACTTTTAATTAGTAATAATATATTACATGCTGAAATATATGTGCAAAATTACTGACAGCCCCGAGAATATTTTTATCCTGAAATTTGGCATTGCTTTATGTTTCCTGACAATGCACCCTGATTGAGTGGTGGGCATATGTAGCATTATAGTACTGTAAAGAATCGGTTAGAGACCATACAATTTCCCTTCCTGTGATATAACATTAATAAAACAATATTGAAAAAATTACTTAAGCAGTCTTGCTGGTGTGATTCACAGAGCTGTCTGGATTTTTTTAAAACTCCTAATCCATTTTACAGATTTGCAACAATCAAGGTTGCACTTGGGACATTTGTAAAGTAACATTGGTTGCGCAGGTTGTGTACACTGGTTTACTCTTACCATTTTGTGCAGATATTTCCACGCCACAAGCTATCATCCCATTCTGGTATGGAATTTGGGAAGATGTGATGTAAAATCTGTTGTGCATTGACTTGCTAGATATGTCATTTATCAATATACATTTCTTCCATTACTGGATATAATTTTGTCGTTTTTGAAAGGTATGTTTCCAGGGGAAAAGGCACAATGCTGATGATTTTGCATTGCAAGACGGATTTTGATGGGCCTCTTCCTGCTTTCGATATATTTCTTTATCATCGTTTTTAGAAGGTAATTTCATAAAAGGAGATTCAATTGATTGCCGAATTTTGTTACCCAAATACCAGTGTGACTTTTTGAAAAATTGGTAGAAACTCTCCACCTTTTTGATCACACTGAATGTATAGGAGGTAGCATTTTAACTACATTCTTAATGCACTTCCATGTACAATTGCGATAATGAATAACCTTTTTTGATCTCTGTGGTAATTCAGGGGGGTCCATCAGTAACTTGTCTAAAGGGAAAAATATTTAGCGGCAGATAGAAACAAATCTGACCAATATAAAACAATATTATCCAGGTTATCGTAGACTCTTTGAGGTGTGTTTTATGGCACCGATAAAAGAGTAGCATTCAGGTCAGGGCAATTGGCTTTTTATTATTCCAAAACTTGTTGTTTGAAAGGTCAGTCTATAAAGTGTGATAGCGAGTGGAAGTATAAAACAATTGAATGATTAGAGTTGGAAGTAGAGATAAGAATGCCACTGTTGACTTCTACGCCAGGAGAGTCAGTGATATAACGTTAAGCAAGCTGTCAGAATACTCAATGGTTCTCGTAGGTTCACTTGTACGTTCAATAGGCAGAGGTCACTGTTCTCTTATGAAGAATTCTAATCTGAACATATGTCCTTAAAGGTACCGGTTATAAAAAGAGAGTGAGGGTTAACTTCAATCGCTGTTGAGATGTAGGTGTTTAGAAACTGAAGAGAAGCATCACTTACTTTGGCAAGTTAACCGGGATGTCAATAATAGTGACCAAATAAGGAACTTCCGTGCTTTGTGGGAATCTGCATCAGATACACTATCAGTTGCAATCTTCAAAATCTGTAAAGCTTAGACATGATAGTGAGGCAGAAACATATAAGAAGACAACTCCTCCTAGTCATGCTGGGCAATCTCTTCTAAGCATAGGGTAAAAGTTGTCAAGAAGTAAGATTTGATAGAGAAAAAGCAGCGGCAAAACCAAGTTTTAGACATCTGAATTACATCAGAGTGTCCAGTGTTAGCAGATAACAGAAGCTCACAAGTTCACTGGAAATTTTAACACTTCAAACATTAGAATAAAAATTGTTGATATAGTTATTTGAGCGGAGTGTGTCAAATTTCCGGCGTTAAAATGCATGTAGACTGAAATATACAAACATTTGGAAAACTAACAGTATATGTTGTAGATAATAGAATCCCAGTAAAGTAATTTTTGTTGCAGTTTGAAAATAGGAAGCAAAAGGAAAAGATTATGTTGGTTTCAGCAGTGAAGTCAGACAAAAAATATTGCAGCGAAGGTAATCAGCAGGTGAGACAGAAAAGTACAACTGTAATTCTACCTTGACCTATAGTAACAAGCATGAGGTAAAATAAGAAGGAAGGAAAAAACGGCATTCATTTTGGCTTGTTTTAGTTGCACAATGTTTGAGGAAAGGCCAAATGCATGTGTCAATTGGGGGTTTAACCTAGATATGAGTAACTGAGTGTAGACAGGCATGGATAATATCGAATAATGGTGATAGCTTTGTTCCGGTATTTAGTCAATATCCTAAAGGCGCAAAACGAGTAACACATTTTTAAAAAATCATGTACAAACACAAATACAGTTGTAGTTGCATTGTTGTGTTGAAGGTAAGTATTATTGCAAGTTGTCTGAACAATGCCGATCTGTGAGGCATCTTATGGACTTGTCTGCAAGTGATGAAAGGTGATCTGTCCTCGCTTGTCTTTTAAGTGGATTTAGCCATCTCATGTTACATCATTTTTTCTAGCTAAGCCATTGTTGTTGTCTTTGTATGGATACAAGGAACATTTTTTGATAAAAAAAAGACATTTTTGACCAGTGGAAATGGACATTTTTGACAACCTCCATTTGAGTAACGTCCATCTTTTTTTCTGTACTAAAAACCAGATTGCAGTAAGTTTAAAATGACCTTTGTTATATTGACTTTGCGTGTGAACCATCCTGAGAAAAGTGCGTCATTAAAACAACTGCAAGATTTGAGCCTGGTAGAGGCACAAAAAAAAAAGTTGTCTGAACAAAAATATGTAGGAACATGGCTGTTATTATCACACATGTGAAGATGAATTTGCAAAGGAATGAGTAAATTGGACATCCAGAACAAACACCCTATTAATGCATGTCGTTTGTGCTTATGGGAACTGTGTAATACGGATGAACATTATTCCAGTGTTTATGATTCAGTGACGTTCTAGTGGAGATTTTAAATGCGGTTTCATTGAGAAAGTGACTTGGCAATTTGATTCCATTAATAAAAGTTTCGATCTTTTTAAAGTTAGCATGTTGCTTCATTTTCTTTGAATGAACATATTTCACAGAAAAATAACTTAAAATGGATTGCAAACCCTGTACTATAATTATTTCCTGATATAACCATTTAATATGGTATGCTTGTACACGTCTCTAAATTCCTGATTTGCGTGGTCATAAATAAAACGATTTGCAAGAGAGTTAGTACGGACAATTATTGTGCCAATTTTGCACAGTGTGGGTACAGCATTGTGGCCTCCCAAGTATCAACTGTATTGTTAATACTACCATCATGAAACCATAATAGACACTGAATTCTGTTTCAACTGTAAACAGCATCTTGCCTGTGCTAATTTGATGAGCGCTAGTTGCAGTGCTATTGTAATTTTCATGTTCCAGAATCTGGTCGAGTTTTTTCTTGGCAGCGTATAAAACTTTCTTTACTTATGTATTTATTGATAACTAACAAAATAGAAACTTCTCTTTGAGATCTGAAACCCCTGCAAAAAGATATGAGCATTTGAAATATAAGACATCCTACTCGCAAATGGAATTTCGCACATATATGCGCATAAATGGTTACTGCTGCACGAATTCAGAATTAAATACACAAGCTAGACTTATTACCCCTTTCACGAACCCAAATACCCCTTGCAGCTGACTAAATGATGCAAGTTGTGTGATAAGCGCTTATCGGTAACAGATATAGTACAGTGCATGTAGGAATAATATATTTGAACCATTAAAAGATCGAATGACACATTGACGTGATGCGTTTGATTTACATGCAGTTGCTAACACTTTCCATTATGCTTGTGTATTTTCCACTTGTGGTTCCAGAGTGATGAGGACTTTCCAAGTTATATCATAGTGATAGCACAAGCACAGGTGCAAGGTTTTCACATCTCTCACAAAAACGTTTGCATTAAAAGAGAAAAATAGGTGATATGTTATACCGCATCTGTGAAAAGGAAGTCAGATAGTATATTGCCCCATGCACTTTACACAGCGTTGGTAGTTAATTTCGTGGTATCATTCATTTGAATTCGAAACCACTTTGTAATGAAACTATAAATAGGTCTTCTTTTACTTCAAACAAGTATTGTCCTTTGTGCATGGAAAAAATTGTAACATACTTGATGACCACATGCGAAGTGAAAAAGAATGATCTGTATCTCCCTCTGTCTGGCAACCTCTACAATTTGTTAATTGCCTCTGTAGCTTCATTCTTGCCGTTTTATCAGGAATAAATTGTATAACTATGTTTAATTGTACGTTAGACACACATCCACACACATCCACACACACACACCCAGATACAAACACAAACACACACACAGACACACACACACACACACACACACACACGCACACACACACACACACACATATATATATATATATATATATATATATATATATATATATATATATATATATATATATATATATATATATATATATATATATATATATATATTTCTGTATTTTTTGTTTCAGTCAGAAAATAGAGTAAATGAAGGATATGTCATCTGTTAAGTTAGATTTATTGCACTTGATGGTGAATATGAATGATGTGTCAGGGGCCAGAGTTATGTCCGTGTTTTCAATTTTTTTGGCTTGTGAATTAAAGTAAATTTGCTGGCCCTGATAGACGTCAAATGATATTTTGTTCATCGGTGATATAGTAAATGATACCATTCATTTTTTATATCTGTATGGCCAATAGAACATCACATTATAAAGGAAACTTGCAAAAAATGTGTAAAGCAAGCAACCTTCAGCCTGTATGAGGATACAAGAAAGATAAAAGCATTTCTTTAACATGTGCCCATTCACAAGGCCAGACACTGCTGAGACAGAAATAATTTTATACCCGTTACAATTCCTTCTATGCTCAGTAAATTACTTGAAAACATGTTTATGATGAGTCTTGTACATTTGTTTGCAAACATTTTCTTGTATGCATGTATACTGCTCAATTGGGTTTTAGAGCACTGCACTCTTGTGAAACTGCCCTCATTAAAATCATTGATGAAAGGACGCAGAATATGGAGAAAGGCCTTTTAAATGAAGTAGTGGTGCTGGATCTGGGGAGAGCTTTTGATCTGATAGAAACTGATGAGTTATTACACAAATTTTATCTCTACGAAACAATTAACACATGGACTTCCTCAGGGTAGCATCCTGGGCCCGTTGGTCTTTATTTTCTTTTTGAACGACCTACGTCTTCATCTGGACTCTCTACTGGACATGTATGCAGATGACTCCACCTAACATGCCACAGGAAGGCATTGAAGGGGCTGAGCAAAAAATAAATAAGGACCTGGCGAATGTTCAAAAGTGGTTTCAAGTTATGGAAATGGCAGTCAATGCAGATAAAACCAAGGTTATGTTAGTTACGATGCAGTAGAAAGAATGTAAATTACCAAGATCAGAAGTCTGAACTTTAAACAATATGGCCCCGGAGAATATGGAGTGCGAGAAACTAATCAGATTTGTAATTGACAATTAGCTGTCCCAGAGACAACACATTGAAAAAGTTGCTCAAGCCCTCAGTCATAATTTGGCATTCTTCAGAACAATAAAGATATACTTTCCTCATGATACACGGTTAACACTCTACAGATTATATTTACAGTCCCAGATTGACTACTGTAACACGATAGGGAGTGAATCCTCTCACGTCTTCGCATCCACATTCCTCAAAAAATGTCCCTCCAACTCATTATGAAGGTAAACTACATGACTCCATCAGCCCCACTTTTCTAATCCTGTGACATTTTACCTATCTTACTAAGAGTAGATTTCCGGGCTGTAACCTTAGTTAACAAAACTCTACTTGGTCTTATTCCTGGGTACATGTCGGAACTCTTTCAGCACCAGATGATTGTCAGCTCAAGAATGAACAAATATAGCTTTAAACTCAAATTGCTCGTACCCTGACGTAATCTATATGTGAGACTTTTGTAAGACCTTGCTTGTAACTTCAGATGTATGATCTTGACCTATTTTTCAAGGTCACGTGGGCAATTCTTCTAAAATCAATATGGACGCGATAACTCAAGGAAGATTTGACCTGGGAAGTTGAAATTATATGTGAAGATGTTCCTATATATGATCTTGCTTTGGATTGCAGATGGGTGACCTTGACATATTTTTCAAGGTCACGTGGGCATGTCATCTAAAATTAACACGCATGCAACAACTCTGCAAGGATTTGACTTAAGACTTGGAATTTTGCATGTTTATGTACCATAATACCAAGTAGGTTGGAATTATAGATGGGTGACCTTGACTTTTTTGAAGGTCACATGGCCACTTTTTTTTAAATCATTGGAGATGCACTCGAGAAAGATTTGTCTTAAAGATGTTGACATTTCGATTCATTATGTTTCTATGTAATTCTTTTGTAAGACCTTGCTTGTAACTTCACATGTATGACCTTGACATATTTTTCAAGGTCACGTGGGCATTTCGTCAAAAATCAACGTTGTGAAATTTCAATTAAGAGTGTATCTTTACCATATCTACAAATCATTGGAATCGGTATCTCTATTTATAAAGATAAGGGTGACAATAGTAAGGGCGCACAGGGGAGACATTTGATTTTCTGTTGGAAAATCAGCCTGTTCTAGTTAGCAATGTGTATTTAATGTTGTTTCCTTAACGGAAAGCTTTATAATCTTATGTTTCTGTATATTATCTTGATTTTTGAATGTATGTATGTATGCTGGTTAGTGTTACGAGAAAAAAAGTACCTCAAGGCCTGAGGTAGATTTTTGCTCGTACCACTAGCCAGCATACATACATATATACATACACACATACATGCAAACATACATACATGCAAACATACATACATACATACATACATACATACATACAGGTGTTTTAAACTCTGGCTGCAAGAAAACACCTCTAGCTGCAAGGCATTTTATACATACATGAAATAAAAATGCTCACCAGAACAAAGGTGCTCATAATAGTCACCAAGAGGCAGAGTAATCATTGCACATGTGGATGAAGGACTTTCAATACCACATGGGCATTGCAGTCTCTATTGTGTGCCACTGTTTAACTTTCTGTTTGAAAAGTATAATGTGGAAAGACAATCACATATCTCAGGATGTGTCATTTAAAAAAAAACTTGTACAGTACTTTGAAACCAATTTTGGGTCAGTATTTTTTGCATGTCCCCTGAATGAATACAAAATTTAATGTTCTACGAGTATGCTGTGTATTCGATAAAATTGTACGAAGTTGCAGCTCTGTGTATAATTTTCATTATCACAGAAGGTTGTTTTGTTTACAGGCATGAATATATATTGTTTTTCGACTATGAATATTAAGTTATAAATCGGTATATATACGTGCACCACCCAGTAAAACTTCTTGAACAGTGAGGATAGAGTTATTATTTCACTTATTATTAAACATGAAAAATAACTGTCTCCAAAATTGGGCAGTATGATTACCATTTCAAAACAAATGTTTAATGTTTTTACTAGCGTGTTCACAAAAAGAACATATATTGGTTTTAGGAATATTCCATCTCTGTAATTTGTCCTTAGTACATATAATTCTAGGAAAACATTTTAATTGCCTATTTAGAGAGAGAGGGTTGCCAAATAAAGAATTTTAAATAAAGCAAACCATTATTTCAATGCTGTTGTTGTTGTTTGAATGTCACTGATCAACCAATAATTTAATGTTCTTATCAAAGGCAGTTGGCTTACTATTGAATTCTACACGATAATTGATATGTACAATGTGCCACTTTACCAATCTCTATACCTTTATCGACCTTGTCTGTGATGTATTTTCATACGATCAATAGGATTTGTCAGAATTTCTTTGCACCTTTGGGGAATAGCAGAAAGCAGTTAATATGCAAGAAAATTTGAAGAGACTTGAAACTTCCATGAAAATCTTTCATATGTCAACAAAGGTTCTCTCCCCTCTCATACCAATTTCTATAAGAAAAAAAAAACCCTTACACCTTCTAAATCTGATTAATCTTCTATATTTTGGGTAAATATTTGAAAGTTTTCAATTTATCTCTTTTTGGTGTTATTTGGCCGCTCAAAAATTATTCAGATTTCTAATTGTTCAGTGTAAATTTCAGCAAGAATTATTTTAGTATTTTCTAATGGTCCAATTCATGCCACTATTATTTTCTAGTTAATTTAAACCTGATATATGTTTAAATTCACTCAAAGGTCATTAGCACTTATTTCAAACAAAGTGTGTTCTGCGTATTGGGATATTTTGTACTCTTTATCATCACCAGTAATACCCTGCATATTTGGATCTTTTGTAATGACAACAGCAGGAATCTAAATACAGAATAAAAAGGTATAGAGAAAGTGGGAATCTTTGACGGACATCCAGAGATATACTTAAGGCGTCTGAGTTCCATATATTATTTGTAAGGCCCATGTTGATGTCTGTGTACAAACGTTACATTCATTAGGCCAGCATTATTTTATTACTTTGTTTAGAAATGAAAAAAAATTGCGCGGGGGAGGGGGTAGGAAATTTTTTTTTTTTTTAAATAATTGGAAAAATAGCAAAACAAGTAAAATTGGTTGACGATTTCTTTCTCTGTATCAAGAGAGGATGCGAAAAAACAAACATCCACATTGTAATGAGGTATAAATTTGCTTTCTGTCTGATGTTTAAGTTGCTTCACATTTCACCTGTATTGAAGCCAGTATTCGTCCTTTACGTCCACCTTTTCCCTTTTTGACCTTCACATGCGGTACACGCGTGTGTAATGGGCAATGTGGACCATGTTACTTATAAAACGTGGATCCAAACTTGTAGCAAGTTTATGATGTGTAGAAGTCAATGGAGTAATCGGTGACATGATGTCTAAGTTTATTGGTGTGTTATTAACATGTAACAAAATGTGCAAGAAAATTAAAGGCTCCTTCTATAATGCGATGGTCATTTTGTTGTGTTCGTACGTGCTCCACAAACGGTTGATAGAATTCTGGTCTATCTCCCTTATAGCCATATATATATATATATATATATATATATATATATATATATATATATATATATATATATATATATATATATACATATATATATATATATATACATATATATATATATATATATATATGTATTGGCAGTGTAATTTCTTGTTTACGAATAGTAACATCCCATATTATATACCTTCTTGTGTCATCTTTAATAGAAATATGAATTTGATTATTAATAATATTTTGAAAGGAGGTAGAGACAGCTCTTTTATCAGATTGAAAACGCCAAAAGTAAATATTGAAACCCCATTCAGCAAACCATTGTTTTTTACTCTTCAGCATGATAAACCTTTCGGAGCATAATGAATATAGACTGTTTTAGATGTGAAAAATAACTCTCTTCTGTTATGAGAGTCTCTAAGAGACAGGATATCAAAAGATATTATTTTAACGTGTGTAACCATCTTCTATACCTGCATAATCGATATCGGCATCTTGCATAATACTCCTTTTGGCCATTTTATATGATGCAAAAAAAAGCAAGTTTCTTGCTCTGCAAAACAAAAGTGGGACACTTTACTGGATCTAAACCTTAGTCACCACAGAATGAAAAAAAAAATGATGGTCAAGTGTCCAGCTGCATTTGGCCCATCTTCAGTATTATAAATTTGTCCACTATCTTTTTGATGGACCACATGTTTTTTCAACAGGACGAAGCGACAAGTAGGCACATTCTGCATCCTGCAAAACACTACTTATAGGTACGAAATTAAAACCAGCAATTATAGCTTTAACACTTTTACCTAGTTCACACAATCAACAGTTTACTTGGTCCGATAATTGCTCACAATTACAATGCATATGTAGTCATGAAAAGAGTTAATGCTAAACTAAATATATTTTATTGAAGATATAATAAGAATGATAGGTGTAAATGAATCATATAGTTATCCCTATATTATCCTTTCTTGCACCTTGATCATTCTCTTTAGCAGACTTTTGCCAGTTCTTCAACAAGATCTTTTTTTATAGTGTATAATAAATCTCCCATTTTACTCTACAAAGTTTAAATATCCGTGTGGACCTGGTCTGCATGGTCACCATCTTCTATTTTTGGTAGCTGATCCTGACCTGCAAGGTCACTATCACTTTAAGTAAGCTGTTTAGCCCTCTTGGAGTCAAACTGGGAGGATAGAGATAACGTACTACTGTGTCTTTGTCTTCCTTTCTTCTTTTCTCGAGGCATTGGATTAGGTATACCTCAAAAGGTCATAATAAACCTCCTTGATTTATGAATCAGCCAAAAGTCCATGCTGTAGGGAACACACAGTGCACCTCGTCCACTTCATGATTCCATAGTGCAGCACGATGAACACTCTGCCATAACTCACTGATCCCAAACCTGTATAGTCAACAATGGTGTGACTATCTCAATGGCTCTCAATGGCTCTCAATGGTTATATATATATATATATATATATATATATGTGTGTGTGTGTGTGTGTGTGTGTGTGTCTGTGCTCTCAGGTAACACAAACTTTTCGTACTCTACTTTGTAATATCAAGTGACAAGGAAAAATGTTAGCATGCGTAGGATAATTAGATGTTCAAGAGCCTGGCACAGTTGAAGATAATTTCAGCATTGGCTACCTTAATTTTATATCACGAGTGAATTGTCCTGCAACCTTTCCACATCATCCATATCACAGAGCTGTTTGCCAGGTTCACTGTTCTCCATGCCCCTTCCCTTTCACTTCCTGTCTCTCGAATATAAACGTGGAAGAAATAGATAACTTTAGTTTTAATTTGATTTTTGCAGAAAAATACTGAATAGATCAGACTGAAAAATAATGACATGTCTTTAGCAGGTACTTATCAGAAAACGTTCTGGAGAGTAAATACCTTGCTTACTGATTATTAAAAGTGTGTTTTATTTGTACAAACCTTTACAACGCAATACAATACTATGAAACATTATCTCCGAGTTTACAATAGAATTCTAGACACAAATATACAGCATTTAAAACACAATTTTTACTGTGGCCAATTTCAAATGTACAAGAGAGACTAAACAAAAACATTGGATTTTATAAAGTCAATTCTAAATCTAGATAAGAATAAGAAAGATTGTCCTCTTTTCTTTAAAATTCAAAATGACACAGTTACTAATAAAAATGAAATTGTGGATCGTTTCAATGTTTTTTTTTTTGCAAATATTGGTCCTACAATGGCGAATAAATTTACTGCTGGTGATACACCTGATTTTTCTACCTTTCTTACAGATCATGTTCAAAACAAATTTTCCTTTAAACAAGTATCTATCACTGAAATTGAATAGCCTTCAAATTTTATTTTAGGTATTCTGAAAACAAACTGCCGCTGTGTTTTGTAGATATGTTTACAGCTATCCCCATAACACATTCCCATGACACCAGGCATAGAGATGTTACTCGTTATGCTACTCCCTTAAGAAACTCAATAAATGTTACCGTACGTTTCTATATCCCAACCCTACTTGACGAAACAGTCCCCATTGTTAAGGAGAAAATCCACACACATTCGTATGCAGGTTTTTCTAAGTACGCAAAGCAATACCTCATCAATAAATATTCTGAAATTTGCTGCTTGAAAACTGTTATATTTGCTCATAATTATCATCTCTAGAATACTATTTGTGTAATGGCATCTTTCCTCTAGTACATGTTAATTTATATTCCACTAAATAATAATTATTTAGATTGCATCAGTTAAATCTTTTCTCTCCAATATCTACATACCAATATCTATCTTGTCCTATATATTGCCTGATGTAAATTTCCAGGACCCCCCTCGAGGGCAGCTTCAGCAAAAGCGGGTTCTCAAAGCTTTAGCTGGAGTCATCTCGACATTACTGGTTCAGTTTTTACGGTACACATATTCTGGTGTTTTTTTTCACATGAACGATAAGTGTTTTGCTTTTCTTGTACCTTACATGTTTATATTACTGTTTGTTTCTAGCGTTTTCGTCAAATAAAAGCAGATCTGAGTCTGAGTCTGAGTTTGTTATTTTGTTTCCTTTTCCTTTTGAATCTTTCAGTTCATGGGCATAATAACACCTCTTGGATGAAATGGTCTTGGGCCCGGTTTCCCTGAGGGGTCGCAGAGGTGCATCCGGCATGTCCTATGTTAATAGCATGGGGTGTGTCGGAAGTGTGTCTACATTCCTTTGGGGGAAGTGGGCCCTGGTGTTGTTGTGGTTCCATTAGGTTGAGGGGGGATAGCTTGGCACTTATGGTCCGCTCGGTAGTCAACCCACATGTGGAAGTCTATGATAGAATCTAATTATTGTTTTCCACTATTGTAATCAAACAAATTGTGCCACTTTACTTTATCTTCTAAAATATTTGATTACCTAGTGTGAATTAAGTGTTTCTGGTGTCATTATAATGGTATACTTTTATTTAACAATAATTTATTCTAATTTATCGTTGCTTGGTTTCTGGCCCTGAGGTCGTAAATTAAATTGTTGCAGCTACTCTGTTTACTCGAGGGCTATAATATCCACCATAGTTATTTTGTGGCCAGTACCAGAATAAGTTTGGGGCAAGGCAATACATGTTTATAATTCTGCCCCTCCCCCCCCCCCCTCCGCCGCCATGGTGCACTTCAAGAGTATATTTATGTTATATGATATTGAACACATTTTCTTGACCCTGATGCCCTGATATTCATAATGGCTGGTGTCACCACCATATTAGTTTTACTTACCTTGCTGACTGGAAAATGCCATTTGTACTTTGAATCATTGCATTTGTTCTTGATTGGTGTGACAGTATCATACCAATTACTTTATATTTAGTATAGTGTAAATATTACTTAAGTAGCCCATCGGTTTGGTGGATATAAATATACAGTTCACTGACCACTGAATTGTCTTGGGTCCATTCTGTGCATTCACTTTTGGTGCTGCGTGGCCTTGCTAGGTATATTTATTATAATACATTCATCTGTTCTCCAAAAATTTACGATTAAATCACAACCATAGTACTCCTCTTACCTGCCTTATTTTTTATTGTTATATGAAATGCGTTAGAAACTCATTCTGCCAGTCACCAGTACATGTTGATAGTGAGTGTCTCATGTACACTCATATTCTCATGTCGGGGCTCTATGTTTAATTTACTTCATGATTTATCTTTTACACCCTCTGGATTCATTTGTGAGGTTGGTTCTAATCGCTATACAAAGTATTATGTATACTACGGCGTATGTTACAGCAAGTGTGTATTCAAAAGTTTACCTGTATTTCCTTTGTTGAAACCTTTGTGTGGCCATTTATTATATTCTTATGATTATTTTCTAAATAACCTGTTTACTTTGGCTCTATATTGAGAATTATACTCTCGTAATTTTGTTAATTTCTCCAAATGCTCAGGTATTTTTGCACAATTAACTAATATGTATAGCTTTCATGATGTTATTATATCTTGTGTGCACTAATTTGACATGGATACTCAGGATGAACATGAGACTGTGTCTCACTTCATACATGCCTAGACTGGTAGTTTATTATATGTGTTATTTTACGAGTGACTATATACTTTTTCATGTCTGTTTAACTACGTGCACAGAAGCTTCTCTTCTAAACCGATCTGTCTCACTAGTGTGCTTTATTTGGTATTTTATCACATACATTGGGCTCACATGGTTCACTTTGTAGTGGGCTTTTACGCAGACAGAGCAAATTACTTATACTTTATATCGTGATAACTATTTTACATAGAAATCAGCTTACTTTTGAGTAAATATTCATGTTTAGCTTCTTATTACTGTTATAAGTGGGTGATGTTCATACAAATCATGGTCCAGAGCATTATAAAGGCGACATTCCTTTCTGTCACTGTAGTATTTGTAGTCTGTCATTGGACAAATCAAGGTACATTCAATCGGGCTTAGTGCCTGAATTTGATGTATTTTCTTCATGAGAAACGTGTCCCTCTACAAACCCTTCTGATGAAAATTTAGTTTTACTGGGCTATCATGATATGATATGAAGAGATCGTCCCAATACTGTAGGGACTGTGGTTGCTTTTTATGTCTCTAAATTTTTCCATGTGTTTCGACGTGGGAATCTAGAAGTACCTGATCTAGAGCGTTAGTGGTGTGAGATTAGATTAAATGATATTTAAGCGGTATTGGCTGACTTTTTCACAATTATTAAATAATGATGGTTCACTTTGTGGCATCAAAATATTAGGTGGTATCATTCTGCCCTGCTATCTGTGTTGTTCTATTGTAGCCATCTCTTGTATGCTTCTTTGTGTCTGGTATTGTCTGGGCTTCTATACCTTCTCACAAACGGGATTTCTTTAGGTCTTAGCCCTCTTTCCCAATAGCTTTGATTCTGACTGGTTTATGTAATTTGTGATAATCTTATCAGGAATAATACGTTCAACTAAAAATAAAAACTTTACCGTTTCTCCAGCAAAACATGAAACTAAAATAATCATATGCTTGAAACACACAACTTTTACTATTTAAATGCAGTGGTCTTAATCGAGCTTACTTTTTTTACATACGTGATCTCCTTTCGTCAATGGATAGTGTGTACGTTCGAGCAATGTATGAGGAAACACAATTGCTTACAATCTGTAGAGAAGACTGAATCCTTGCTTACACTGCAATACATGGTACTACTATATTTGGAACATAAGCCATCAAAAGTCCGTGTAGTGAATACATTTTTGTTGACATTGAGGCAGTACTGACTGTTTTCCACTCAGTACTATACATGGAGATTACTTAACATGACATGAAACAACAGCAAATTGTAAGCATAATAAATACAATGCATGGAGAGCATAGTGACCCATTGGTAAAAGTATACAGTCGCTTCTGAGAAAGTTCCCAAACACATGTTCAGCTCCGTAGATTTTCATTCAGCACTCTGGTGTCTTCCTACAATAAGTTCCAAATAATGGGGCTGAGTCTTCCACAGGACACCTTAGAAGAACAATTGTTACCTAATTGGGTATCCAGTATAAAGGAGTGCAATTATTATTAATATTTTTATAATCATAATGATAATGATAATAATAAAATTATTATCATTATTATTATTATTATTATTGTTGTTATTATTATTATTATTATTATCATTATTATCATCATAGCTTCACACCATATATGGTGGTTGTTCATGGGCACTGAGATTTATTGGTATGTTTTGTATTTTGTGAGCATAAGGAAACATTGTATAATCTGTCATAATACTATGGAGCTGTGGGTCAGACATTTATTAAATCAATGCACTGTAATCAAATCGCCAAAGGTGTCAGGCTATGTAACCTTGTGGATAGACCCCTTTTAGTGCTTGCTAATGAGAGAGTTTCGGACAAATACGGCCATTCACAAGAACAGTTTTATTGCAAACAGCAAAAATCACTCACACCACATCCATTAGTGACAGTTACATTTTGAAACTTTTCAAAAAATAAAAAATAAAAATAAAAATTTAAAAAAAATTTAGAATACAAAAACATAAATTCTAAACTTTATTTCACTGAAATGGATTGATATCAACTCATGTTGCAAATTAAAATATAACAATACTTACTCGCATCTTTGCTCGAGCTTCAAAAGCTTACAGTATGTTATTAATCGAATGTAATCACAAAATCAGGCTGGATCAAAGTCAGTCATGTTGTATCGTGCTGTGATGAAGCAACACTTGTATGAATACAGGGGCAAAAGTCCAGCACCACCTTGCAGCCATCTGACGGGTAGAGTAGCACTCTGATATAATTTCAATATATTTATTGTAACTGGACGACGCCATAGTACGTCGAAATGTCTGATAAGTTGGGCTCTTCAGTACATATAGCTACACAATTTATAAACATGACAAATAGGACAGACAATGACCACCAACCTGGCTATTAGCAACCCATAAGAACATATTCTCATGTTATGTGAAATTACCATGTTAAAGCAATATAAAGGTCTTAGTATTTGGCTGCTCTAAATGAGTACGTAATATGCATAAATCCGGTCACAACCATTGCCCATTGAAATTACAGAAAACTTTATCTCTGTGTCGTCTAGGATCCATTTTGAACTGTTCAAAGACTTTACATATTTGAAAATTTCGGCGATCAGATAGCTCATTACTGCCATAGAGGAATACTTTGGGTAGCCACTATCGATATGAATATTATAATTTAGGCTAACCCCACGGCACGGGCAATTACGGGAACAACAGTCCTGAATAATTTCTCTGAACAATATAATTTGGACAGAAGAAAACAAAACGGTAAAAGTCTTGAGAGAATTAGGGACAGACACAAGGTTAATCTGCGAGGGTTTTCACTTTGTGAGATTTGAATGAAATCTGCGTTATCAGGCATGATTGGATATCACAAATACCAGTAAATTTGACACCATATAGGTGCTGATCAACAACAACATCTGATTTATGAAACTTTTGATTGTAGATACAGAGATTACAGGTACAGGTTTTATCTTTACCAATATATATGTTCAACAAAGACTTTAAAGTTGACCAGTGGAGAAAACATAGTACTTGCTGGTAATTTTAACACTATTTTAGCTCCTTATTTGGAAGAACAGGAGAACAAAATGCGCAGATAACAAAATATATGCAACAAATATTTGATCCTTAGTTTAACTGATTAGAAATATCAGCTATATGGCGAATGAGAAATCTTTTCATGTTTACTTAGCAGTCAAAAACCCCTCTAATTCAAGGTAGATTGAATTTGTGGTCGATTTTGTGATTTTTGACCCATTTTTTTACAGATGACAGAATAAAACCATCATAGTGTCAGTACGATAGAACTGGAAGCTAATTTATTTCTTACACTTGGCCCAGCTTTTTTTGGGTGGGGAGGGATTCTATTGTATATAGGTTTTGGAGATGTATTGTGTAGTTTTATGAACCTCTTGAGAGCTGGTGGGATACTTGCAACCAAACAGTCAGATAGACTTTTCTGATTTTCACATTTTTTAGTTATATTGATGAAAAATATGCCTTAAACAACTGCATTCTATGGGCCAAATACTAAATTCATAGTTCACTGTAAAGAATAGAGGGGGTATCATTCAGATCTTTCATCAAACATTTCATATGTAAATTGGAAGCTAAACAACACATCATGTACAGTAAAAAAATGTCTCATGCTGGGACACTGTGGTAACTGATCTGTGAATATTATATTGGAAAGGCAATAAAATATCTGCGGCTAGAATAGAAGACTTCACTTTAGATTTGAATATTCATCAGGAAAAGCGATTCTCTAATATCAGATGGACAAGTACTCCACTGTCGTATTGCATCTGTGAGAAAACAGTTGCCCAAACGGGATCCTGAATACCTCATGGGGTGCATGGACCTTGGCAGTCTGGCTCATCACCAGGAGGAGAAGGCGTTACTATATATTTCATAAGTGTGTATGGCTACATGACTCTGGTATTAAGTACCCATTTTTAAAAAAAGAGGCGGGTGATGAAGCTTCACATACTTAAAGGACAAGATTACAGATAAGATTCGGGGGCACTGGAAATTACTTTTCGGAGCCTGCCCGAAAAACGTATTACAGGCTTATAAGTACTCAGTTGGAGTGATTCTTTCACGGACTTGTTGACAATTCCAAGTATAATAGTGACATCAGCAAATAGCAAGACATCCAAAGTTAGATTCTGAACCCGATCTTTTATGTATACTAACAATAAGAGATGGTGCAGGATAGAGTTTTGAAATACACCAGCCTCCACAGGTAGCCAATGTGAAGACTGGCTATGAAAAGTAACTCTGTACATGTGATTAGAAAGATTTTGACCCAAGTAATAATATTATCAGATAATCCAAGCTGCTTCATTTTTAAGAGTAGTTCAACAAAGCACACCTTGTATTAGAAAGTAATACAAACACCATAGTATACGATCCTGGCCTCTTTAGAGAGTTCAAGACTTGTAGATGTTACGAAGAATGTAGACAAACTGGTTCATTATGGAGTAATCTGTCTTAAACCTGAAGATTTTATGTAAGGAGACTGGTTGCCACAAACGTGACTTCATGATCATTCTGAAGTTGAACAGGACCACTGCCCTCTGCGCAAGGAAGTCCAGCTCAGCATAGATCCTCTAGTTACTAGAACACATTGCTGTGCATCTGTATATACCTCGCAACGTCTCGGTACTGAGAGGGTAACTGAGAGAACATGTGCCTAAGACAAATTATAGTAAAAACTGTAATACAGATATATTGTCACGACAGCCCAACGAACAGAACAAAATGATAACAATGATCAATCAAATGTGGCCTCATGTTTCAACATTTCAGTCATTACTGACTAATTTGGCCTTTTGTGAGAGTTTTTACAATTTCCAGGGTGTAATCATGGAATAGAGTGAGCTCGTAAATTTCAAAAGGAATGCAAAGCAGCTGTACAGTTCAAGCGTAAAGTTAAGAATCTCTAATGCTCTACACACGTGATATATATATATATATATATATATATATATATATATATATATATATATATATATATATATATATATATATAACAATAAACTTTTTATTGACTGTACTCTTCCGTATAATAATATCCGAGACCAGGACCACTTCAACAAACTCCAACTCGCAGATAATATTTTATTTTTACATAATATGGCTCAACTAATTGGAGGCATGGCAATACACAGTGCAAGAATTATTACATCTATGGTGATAAAGTGATTGAATATAAAAGCAATAAGACCACTGATCCATGTTGGGGACTTCACAGGTTGTCATGACAATAACTATGACATTGCTATTTCATGTGACTTGTCAATATCTATACATGGTAACTAGCACAATACAGAGAGAATGACAATATAAAGATGACTTGGTTGAATACTAATGCGTTTGCTATACAGGTCAACAATGGTGATGAAGGCAATCACTTAAGGTTTAAATTCAAAACAAAATGCACTGATCATTACAGGTACAGGTATGCTTTATTTCACGTTGGTTTTTCTGTACAGCGGACAGAAAGAGTTACTTACATTACACACAAGCGCATATGCCACCATTCCATTCATTAATTAATCTTTTGAACCAAGCAAAAACTTGAGACAGTTCTATGACTGTTGGGCAACTCGGTCCTTAACTTGGTTGCACTTTACATGAAATATCTAATTCCGTATTAAGTCGTACACACAATTTGTTTTTATATAGTGTTCCCGTACCAATATGAATATTTTAGTTTGTTTTTGACAAGTAGATTTTGCAAATGCAAGTGAATATGATTATGACCAAGTTTCCAAATTTCCATTGTGATGGTGCCTTCATGCTTCGAATTTGCAAAGATGAGAATACCAATTTTGCCAAGAGGAATCCATAAGATGACCTTTGATCATCACAGATAAACTTGAGGCCCTGGGAACTTTTCTGGATTTGTCCTGAATATTTTCATGCCAAACCATTCTATAAGTTGGAGGCAACCTAACTCCAGTGTTGACTTGAAGGTCTGTAGAGAAGTGTGTGCAAACAAAAGATAAAATGTTATCAGCATAATTGCACAGTGTTACTCTTCAACGAAGAAAATATATTGTACAAGAATATACTGAACTGCAATTGGCCCTAAATGGAGCATTGTGGTACCCCCCCCACCCCCTTTGTTATTTTTCCATGAGCTGGTGACATTTGTGACCTTTACAGACTACTTACTGTCGCTGACATATTCGTTTTCATCCAAGGCATTCCTTCAGCTTTCCATTGCCCTAAGAAGTGTTGACGGGTTATTGAGAAAAGACAAGTATTAAAGAAATGGAATACGCTAAGGATTATTGAGCGGGATAGTGTACAGGAGACTAAGTAGAATAGTTCAAAGGCTTGGATTTTGAGGAAATTCTGAATGGATTCAGACCAGGTAGAAGGATAGGTGATCACATCTTCAAATACATCCAGGTGTTACAATTAGCAAGACAGAAGCAGAAAAAAGTCTTCATGGGGGTCTTAGATGTGAGGAAAGCTTATGACAGGGTATGGAGAGATGCCCTGGAGGAAAAACTAAGTGGACTAGGATTTGGTCAGAACTTACTAGAAATTCTGAAAGCATTGGATAAAGATGTAGACTGCACTCTCTTACAGAGAAAGGTAGCAGTAGAAGCTGCACGCCCATGTATAGGTCTAAAGCAGGGATATGTGCTGCCCTCGATTTTGTTTTGTTTGCCCTGTATATTAAGGAGGAGTTGGGGAACCAGTTAATGGAGTGTAATAAGGGAATAAAGACGGGTGACCTAAAAATGCCAGGTCTTTTTTTTTTTCAAAATGCATTTTACTCTTAGCAGAGTTCGATAAAGAACTACAAGATATGCTGAACATAGCAGGGAAATACGGGAATAAATGGGGGGGGGGGGGGGGGTATAATTTAGTGAGGATGAGAATAAAGTGTTCACTCTTGGGAACAAACCAGATGGGGATACAAAATGAAGAACTGAACAGTTCCGAATGCCAGGAGGTAGGGAACAGCTAATTGAAATTGGAAAGGTTGATGAGTATGAATACCTAGGTGTTCAGATAGAAGGAATGGGTAAAGCCATGTCCAGGTATCAGGTGGAGAAGATTAAACAGAAAGTAAATCGTACAAAGGAATGTTTAAAACTACTGCACTGAACAGTTTCAACACAGCATACACAGCAAGGGTATTATGGGATAGAGTTGTAATACCAGGGATGATATATAACGTAGATGTAATTGCAATAAATGAGGGAGATATCCAGGGAATGGAGAAAGCACAGAATGAGATGGGGAAATGGATACTGGGAGCACCACCGTGTACAGCAACAGAAGGAGTCCTAGGAGAGTAAGGATGGCATAAAATCGCAGACAGAATTGCCAAAACAAAGCTTAAATACTGGGGGTATCTGCAAGCAGTAAATGAAGACAGGTGGTGCAGGAAAGTTTGCAATGAAGTAGTCAAGGAACAAACAAGATGGGTCAAAGAAATAAATAAGCTGGTGCAGAGATATGAATTGAAAGGATCTGATGAGGTGGATGAATGGAAAGTGTATATAGAGAGGGCTGGAAGGAAGAAGAGGAGTCAGGGAAAAGAGTACATTAAAAACATACAAGTTATGAGAGAGAAGCCAAAGACAAGTGTGTGTTGGTGTGGAGGGAAGGGACCCAAGTTTCTTTTTCAAAGTAGGGTAGGCGTGATCAATCTAGAAAAGAGAAAACAGAAGTGGACAACTGGTAGTAATGGTAAATGTAAGGTATGTAGACAAGAGCAAGATGACACAGCAGATCATTGGCTGTTGTGGTGTGATGCATTTAGAGAGATGAGATAAGAATTTTTCAGAAAGTGGTACAGGGAAGACTAAAATAACAAGGGTTTAGAAGAGGTTCAGTGTTTAGAGGAAGAAGAACCAGAAGCGTGGGTTTTAGGTATGAACGGTGGCTTTTTGGGAGGCAGGAAAGGCACGAAAAGTGTACAGGACCACCTGGCCAGGTGCAGGGAAACAGAAAAGACATGAATTGATAGGGCTTGATAGTGGCATGATAATTTAGAACAACAGAGTGCAGGGAGGATAGGGAATGGTGGTAGCCCTTATAAGGGCTCCCATGGGGTGCTCAATGTGAAATACTTGAGCCTTAGAGGCTGGGATAGGGTGTATGAGGGAGTTTTTTGTTTTTGTTTTTTTTCATGGGGGGGGGGGGGAGAGAATACAAGCGATGAGTGTAGGGGAATATGTCCAGGACCAGGGGCCCACCACAGCTGTGAGAGCATGTGTGATGGGCCTTTGCCTCAGCTCTGGTCCTGGAAAACATTGCAGCATGATATGATTAGGATAGCCTTGGTTCCCACCGCCTCATCTATTTGCTTTTCTATCCCTTACTGTTTCCTGGGCCACTTGTGTCACACAGGATCACGGCACAGAAGCATAGACTCACAGCAATATTATTTTTATTAGGAGCACCTACAGTCCTGCCTAAAAGCTGACAGGAGGGGGTAAGTATGTCCAAAAAAATTATATAGTTGATCATACATAGCTTGCTTCAGCAATTAAGATATGATCACAAGTACACTCACAGGTCTGTATTTATTTTCTTTCATTGTATATGTTTTTTTATAACTGGAAGTGACGTGGACATCTCTTAGTCTCTTAGGAATATCATCACTTATAAGGTTTGTAACTGGCTTCCCCAGGGCTCCCTTAACTTATTTCACTACTTTTAAAGATTTGCCATAGTAGTTTTCTACGTTTTTAGATGATAAATTTTTCAATTTTTAAATATTTGTATGCTTCATGGTTGATGAAATATTCATCATGCTAGGAAGTCCATTGGAATTTAAAGTATGTTGACGAGCAATTCCACAAGCAACATTCACATAATATTGGTTAGATAATTCACATATTTTCTTTGGATCATTACCTGTAGTATTCTGTTGACAAAAGTATGTTGCGCACCTTTTTGTATCCCTGTTTCAGGCACAAAGTCTTTATTGTTAGCCAGAAGTCTTTTTATTTGGACCACCTACCAATCTTTTAATAACACAGTTGCATATGAATTTTTTTGCTCAATTTGCAACAAAATTTCGTTGACGTTTGTAATTTTGCCAAGTGATCCTGGTCCTTAACTTATCAATATTTTTGATAACATATGCGTTTTGTAAATGTCCTCTCTGAGATCTCTGTTCATGAATAGGACAGTGTGTTTGCGTTACTAAGGCTGATTCATTGGAGCATGTTTGGTCTTTTATATCAACGAGCACTTTTTCATTTGCTTAATAGATATTATTTATATAGTCAAAATCACATGCAATGTGAATTATAACACGCTCAAGATTAGATGTGCATACTGCTTGATCAGCAGAACGAAAACCATCATAAAAATATATCGCTGCTTGCATTGGATGTGTTTCCACAAATTTTGAGAGATACCAATTATTGTAATATTACAGCACAAAAATTTGATCTATTTGTTAAAATACCATCTACAAGAGTGGGCGGCAGCCTCATTTGTAAAGCATGTAGGCTCCTTAACACAGTTTGACAAACTTAAAATATCACAAATGTCTTTGAGGGGTGTAGGTGCTCTGTGATTCAACGTATTACTGTAGGGATTCCCAATCATGCCCTTATTTTCATATTCAATACTCACCCTGTCAATGGTTGTATGAAAATCTTGGATAAAATTGCCGTTCATCATAGATGGTGGCTTGTTTGTACTACATACACTGACCATTTACCAATGCAAAGGTATGGCTCCAAGGCTATTGGCTGCAATTTGTGAAATCGGTACATTACCTTTCTACAACTGGGTATATCAGATCTCATGAAAGATGAAACACCACCACTCCATTCTGCTTGATCTGCTCATAACCTAAGATTATGAATAGAGAGCCCATGAAGGAGGTGTCAACCCTACTCTCTGAAATGAATAACAGGTTGACCATTTTTACCAGATAAGAGTTCATCTATGTGATTGTGCTTGTGCCTATAGCCATTATTATTCAAATAGACATTTACAATTACCTTGGGTCTTTTGTTCTGATGTCACAAAGTTTAATTTTTGAAGTATTTGATGTCTCATTTTCTAGAAATTCATGCATACCACTCTCGTCTGACTTTCCTATTTCTCCTTTGTCTGAATGGAATGAGAAAGAGTCATCTGTGTGCATAGTATGTTGACTGTGTAATTGCACTCAAAATTACTGCCACTAAAACTATAGGCTGGTGGTGTGCATGTTGCGCAGATCCCTGCATATCATGAGTCAAAAACTGATTATAAACAGTTCGTGCTGCTTGCCTACAATTGATGTAATAGTCACTTAAATAACCTACACATTTTAATGCTTTGTGCGTTTTTGCAACAGGTCTATTACACAAATTATGAGGAACTTGCACCGTGTCTCTGTAATACAAGTGCTCCTTTACTCCCAGCTAACCGTGTCATTGAAGCAGGTATTTGAAACACAAGGCGGTCTACACTTAATATTCATTGCAGTACAATGAGGACAGACTTTCCATATGAAAGAGAGTGACATTTGTTGACAGGGAGATATTTATCCCTTGGTTATATGACCCTGATTGGTTCCTGGCAGAGATGTCCAGATAGGTGTCCAAACTTCTGTTTGACAAGTTAATGCTTTGTATTGAAAGTTGACTGGGTAAAGTCATCGTCCACAGAATGACATATACCAGGGTTATTTCAATGGAGCCTACTTTGTCATTATTTTTGTGGCTTTGTCTGCGTTTTTTCCATGGCCAAGTATTGAAGGTCCTTACAGCTTGTTTATATTGATTTGGATCCATTGTTCCCCATTTTGGTGTTAAAGAAATTGTTAACAACAGGCGATTGCTTGTAATTTCCTAGGTCATGACTAGGTACATACATGCTGCATTCTAGTTTAATGCTGCCAGAATTTGTTACCAGTTGCCACACAGAATTGTAAAAAGAATTCAACAACCTCAAAGTCCTGGCAACATGTAAATGATGATGTGTTAAAACTGAGTCCCCACAATGTCGTTTGGAGTGACGAATTTGCAAAGTTTTAAGCAGCCTGTCACAGGTGTGATCCTTGACCATAGGTAATGTGACACCAAGTCAAAAAATGTGTGGGGTAAGTCTGAACAGCAGGGCATTTGCGGCCACTGATAATTAATTTATACCCAAGTTTATATTGGAAATTGTGTACAAAAATAAAGTAGTTGTACTGAGGCAAAACACAGCCAAATATCGGATTTTTTTATGATGGGCTTAAAGATGGAGACACTTGCATATTGCCACAAGGTGCCAGAACTACACACATCTTTCAGCTGAATGGAAAAATCTGTTAGTTTGTTCAAACTTGATTTCAAGATATCGAGATTCGAAGTATGGAGCATATAGGACACCCAAAACAAACATGATGGTACGTAATGTTGTTTGTGGTCATGGAAACTATGTTATGTGGATGAGAATCATTATAGTGCTTATGCGTTAGTGATATTTGGATTGGAGTTTTCAAAGCGTTTTTTGATGAAACAATGATTTGCAATAGGTTACTTCAGAATTTCTGATCTACTTACATTCAGAATGTTTATCTCTTTTTCTTTGAATGAACATATTTTATATCAATGTTTATTTGAAATTTGTCCCTACCCCACCTCATTGTTCTTCCTGATGCACATTTTTAGAATGATTCGTTTATACTCGATTCTGAAATTCTGATTTTTCCAACCATAAATAAAAGGATTTGCAAGTGAGTTAATATAGAGAAGTATTTCGCCAATAATTCTTAAGATGTTCAACCAGTAGGGTGGGCATTGAAAATCCCTAAGTATTAGGTGTATTAGTAATACTAACAACATGAAACCCCAACAGACACTGAATACTGCTCCAACCGTAAAGATCATCTGGCTTATGCTAACTTGACGAGTACTGGGCGCAGTGCTATAGTAATTTTCTTATGCATGAATCTTGTTGTTTTGTTTCCTGGCAGTATATAGAATGTTTATGTTGACGCCTGCATTGACCACCATTAAAATTGGAAATATTGATAGACATATGACTAATATGGTGAATTTGGATTCAATCTTCAAAGAAAGGCACACTGATTCATTTTGCTGTGATATTATGTTTCTGACAATTAAAAAGACAGCAGATAACACAACAGACAGCAACCATATGAATGCAACAACTGCAGTGGCCTTTTTAGTTATGACTAGACTGTTATAGCGCAGGGGCTGATGTATGGCGATGTATCTTTCTACTGAAAGAAAGATTAGGGTTCCAAATGACGCAAAGCACGCACATTCACTTACAAATTTGATAACGACACACACTATAGATCCAGTTCTATTTGCGGAAACACTAAACTTTGCATATGGTGCAATTGTAATCCACAATGGTATGGCAATCCCGAATAATAAGTCAGCTGCACATAGACTGACAATGCCAATAGATGTTGGAGAATTAAGCTTACGGTGCCGATTTATCACAATGATCATAGTCACATTAAAAAAACAGATGGCTGTACAAAAAATCCACATCGTTGTTAAAAATAATATGTTAGAATGTGCGTGATCTGATTTTGCTTCAGGGCAAACAGTTGCATTTTCCATCGGTGGTGAAAGTTTGGAAACTTCTGACTTGTGTTTAAGATCTGTATCACCTACAAGTAGAAATGCGTGTTGCATGATCCAATATCCTAGTCTCAAATTGTATATCATGGTTATATATATGTATGCAAATAGACAATTGCTTCTACAGATCATAAAAGGCTAGACCTCTTACCTGTTTCACGATCCTGTGTATCCTTTGCATTGGAAACCACGATGCAGGGTATGTGATATATAAGGGCTTACCAGTACCAGATCCAGTACATGTTGAATGAATATATTCTAGCTATTAAAAGATCAGATGGCACGTTGGCATGATGACATGATGCATTTGACCTGCATGCAGTAAGTGATGCTCTCCATTAAGCTTGTTTCTTATGTGGTTTGAAAGCATTTACATGTATCATAGAAACATTTACATAGAGAAAAAAAAACTGAGGAGACATCTTATATTGTATGTACAATGAAATGACCAGAGAGTCTATTTTTGATGACCTTAACATGGCATTGTCAGTTTATTTACCATTATCTTGATTCGAATTTTCAAACAATGTTTGTGACACAATGAATGAGTACTGTTTTACTTGATGCATACATCTCCAACTGTGCATGGCAAACCTTTGACATGTATGCTTGCCACTGCAGTAATTATAGTGACCAATATGCGTAGTGAAAAAATCGTATCTTCTCCTGCTTGGCTAACTTCTATGATTTGTGAACTTCTTCTCTAGTCTCATCATAACCTATGTATAAAAGTGAGTGGTGTCAAGTTGTTAAATTATATAACTGTGTATTAGAACTATTCTCAGGCCACGCTTGGTGTGGAGGGAAGGGACCCAAGCTTCTTGTTCAAAGTAGGGTAGGAGTGATCAATCTAGAAAAGAGAAAACAGAAGTGGACAACGGGTAATAATGGAAAATCTAAGGTATATAGACAAGAGGCAGATGACACAGTAGATCATTGGCTGTTGTCGTGTGATGCAGTAAGAGAGATGAGAGAAGAATTTTTCAGAAAGTGGTACAGGGAAGACTAAAATGACAAGGGTTTAGAAGAGGTTCAGTGTTTAGAGGAAGAAGAACTTGAAGCGTGGGTTTTAGGTTTGAACGGTGGCTTTTTGGGAGGCAGGAAAGGCACGAAAAGTGTACAGGACTACCTGGCAGGGTGCTAGAAAACGGAAAAGATATGAATTGATAGGGCTTGATAGTGGCAGGATGATTTAGAACATCAGAGTGCAGGGAGGATAGGGAATGGTGGTAGCCCTTATAAGGGCTCCCATGGGGTGCCCAATGTGAAATGCGTGAACCTTAGAGGCGGGGATAGGGTGTATGCGGGAGTTTTTTTTTCTTCTTTTTTTCATGGGGGGGGGGGGGGGGGAATACAAGCGATGAGTGTAGGGGGATATGTCCAGGACCAGGAGCCAACCACAGCTGTGAGAGCGTGTGTGGTGGGCCCTTCGCCTCGGCTCTGGTCCTGGCAAACATGGCAGCATGAGATGATTAGGATAGGCATGGTTCCCACCGCCTCATCTATTTGCTTTTCTATCCCCTACTGTTTCCTACCCCACCTGTGTCACACAGGATCCTGGCACAGACGCATAGACTCACAGCAATATTATTTTTATTAGGTCCACCTATAATCCTGTCTAAAATCAGACAGGAAGGGGTAAGTATGTCAAAAAGAAAAAAAAATATTGAACATACATAGCTGGCTCCAGCAATTTAGATGTGTTCACAAGTACACTAACAGGTCTGTATTTATTTTCTTTCATTGTATATATATATATATATATATATATATATATATATATATATATATATATATATATATATATATATATTATATATATATATATATATATATATATATGTATATATATATATATATATATATGTATATATATATATATATATATATGTATATATTATTGGAAGTGGCTCGGGCATCTTTTAGTCTCTTAGGAATATTATCACTTATCAAGGTATGATTAATAAGGTTTATATGTGGCTCTCCCAGGGCTCGCTTAACTTATTTCACTACTGCGAATGATTTGCCATTGTTGTTTTCTTCTTTTTTAGATGATAAATTTTTTAACTTTCAAATATTTGCATGCTTTATGGTTTATGAAATGATTATCATGCTAGGATGTCCAGCAAAATTTAAAGTATGTTGACGAGCAATTCCACAAGCAACATTGACATAATATTGGTCAAATAATTCACACATTTTCTTTGGATCATTACCTTTCATTACAAAAGTATATTGCACTCCTTTTTCTATCCCTATTTCAGGCAGAAAGTCTTTATTGTTAGCCAGAAATCTTTTTATTTGGACCACCTACTAATCTTTTAATAACGTAGTTACATATGGATTCTTTTGCTAATTTTTGTAACAAAATTTCGTTGACGTTTGTAATTTTGCCAAGTGGTCCTGGTCCTTAACTTACAAATTTTTTGATAACATACCCGTTTTGTAAATATCCTCTCTGAGATCTCTGTTCATGAATAGGACAGCGTGTTAACGTTACTAAGGCTGATTCATTGGCGCTTGTTTGGTCATTTACATCAATGAGCACTCTTTCACTTGCTTAATAGATATTATTTATATAGTCAAAATCACATGCAATGTGAATTATAACATGCTCAAGATTAGATGTGCATACTACTTGATCAGCAAAACGAAAACCATCATAGAAATCTTTCGCTGCTTACATTGCATGAGTTTCCACAAATTTTGAGAGATACCAATTATTGTAATATTACAGCACAAAAATTTGATCTATTTTTTTAAAATACCATCTACAAGAGTGGGCGCAGCCTCATTTGTAAAGCATGTAGGCTCCTTAACACAGTTTGACAAACTTAAAATATCACAGATGTCTTTGAGGGGTGTAGGTGCTCTGTGATTCAACATATTACAATAGGGATTCCCAATCATGCCCTTATTTGCATACTCAATACTCACCCTGTCAATCGTTGTATGAAAATCTTAAAATAAATAAAATGGCCGTTCATGATAGATGGTGGCTTGTTTGTACTACATACACTGACCATTTACCAATGCAAAGGTATGGCTGCAAGGCTGTTGACTCCAATGTGTGAACCTCTGTATATTACCTTTCTACAACTGGATATATCAGATCTCATGAAAGATGAAATACCAGCACTCCATTCTGCTCGATCTGCTCATAACCTAAGATTATGAATAGAGAGCCCATGAATGAGGTGTCAACCCTAATCTCTGAAATGAATAACAGGCCGACCATTTTTACCAGATAAGAGTTCATCTATGTGATTATGCTTGTGTCTATAGCCATCAATATTCAAATATCCATTTACAATTACCTTGGGTCTTTGGTTCTGATGTCACAAAGTTTAATTTATGAAGTATTTGATGTATCACTTTCTAGCAATTCCTGTATACCACTCTGGTCTGACTTTCCTATTTCTCCTTTGCTTGAATGGAATGAGAAAGAGTCCTCTGTGTGCAGAGTATGTTGACTGTCTAATTGCACTCAAAATAACTGCCACTAAAACTATAGGCTGGTGGTGTGCATGTTCTGCAGATCCCTGCATATCATGAGTCAAAAACTGATTATAAACAGTTCGTGCTGCTTGCCTACAATTGATGTAAAAGTCACTAAAACAACTCACACATTTTAATGCTTTGTGCGTTTTTGCAACAGGTGTATTACACAAATTATGAGGAACTTGCACTGGGTTATTACACAAATTATGAGGAACTTGCACTGGGTCTTTGTAATACAAGTGCTCATTTACTCGCAGCTAACCGTGTCATTGAAGCAGGTATTTGAAACACAAGGCGTTCAAAACTGAATAGTCATTGCAGTACAGTGAGGACAGACTTTCAATATGAAAGAGAGTGACATTTGTTTGCGGAGAGATATTCATCCCTGGTTATATGACCCTGAGTGGTTCCTGGCAGAGAAGTCCAGATAGGTGTCCAAACTTCTGTTTGACAAGTTAATGCTTTGTATTGAAAGTTGACCGGGTAAAGTCATCGTCCACAGAATGACATATACCAGGGTTATGTCAATGGAGCTTACTTTGTCATTGTTTTTGTGGTTTTGTCTGCGTTTTTTTCATGACCAAGTATTGAAGGTCCCTACAGCTTGTTTATATTGATTTGGATCCATTGTTCTCCATTTTGGTGTTAAAGAAATTGTTAACAACAGGCGATTGCTTGTAACTTCCTAGGTCACAACTAGGTACATACATGCTGTACTCTAGCTTAATGTTGGCAGAATTTGTTACAAAGTCTGTCAGATTTCTACCAGTTGCCACACAGAATTGTTAAAAGAATTCACCAACCTGAGACTCCTAGCAACATCTAAATGATGATGCATTAAAACTGTGTCCCGACAAAGTCGTTTGGATTGATGAATTTGCAAAGTTTTCGGTAGCCACTCACAGGTGTGATCCTAATCCATAGGTCATGTGACACCAAGTCATGAAATGTGCGGGGTCAGTCTGAACAGCAGGGCATTTGCAGCCACTGATAATTAATTTATCCCCAAGTTTATATTGGAAATTGTGTACAAAAATAAAGTAGTTGTACTGAGGCAGAACACAGCCAAATATCTGAGTTTTTTATCATGTGCTTAAAGATGGAGACACGTGCACATTGCCACAAGGCGCCAAAACTACACACATCTTTCAGCCGAATAGAAAAATCTGTTAGTTTGTTCCAACTTCATTTCAAGATATCGAGATTCGAAATATTGAGCATATAGGACCCTCAAAACAAACATGATGGTACGTAATGTTGTTTGTGGTCATGGAAACTATGTTATGTGGATGAGAATCATTCTAGTGCTCATACATCAGTGATATTTCGATTGGAGTTTTCAAACTGTTTTCTGATAAACCAATGATTTGCAATAGTTTACTTCAGAATTTCCTATCTACTTACGCTCAGAATGTTTATCTCTTTTTCTTTGAATGGACATATTTTATATCAATGTTTATTTGAAATTAATTCCCTACCCTCCGTCATTGTTCTTCCTGATGCACATTTTCAGAATGATACGTTGACACTCGGCTCTGAAACCATGATTTTTCCAACTATAAATAAAAGGATTTGCAAGTGAGTTAATATAGAGAAGCATTTCGGCAATTATCCTTAAGGTGTTCAACCAGTGGGGCGGGCATTGAAAATCCCTATGTATCAGCTGTATTAGTAATACTAACAACATGAAACCCCAACAGACACTGAATACTGCTCCAACCATAAAGATCATCTTGCTTATACTGACTTGACGAGTACTGGGCGCAGTGCTATAATAATTTTCTTGTGTACGAATCTTGTTGTTTTGTTTCCTAGCTGTGTTTAGAATGTATATGCTGACGCCTGCATTGACCACCATTAAAATTGGAAATATTGATAGGCATGTGACTGATATGATGAAGTTGGATTCAACCTTCAAAGGAGAGCACACTGACCCATTTTGCTGTGATATTATGTTTCTGAAAATTAAAAAGACGGCAGATAACACAATACACAGCGACCATATGAATGCAATGACTGCAGTGGCCTTTTTAGTTGTGACTAGACTGTTATAGCGCAGGGGCTGATGTATGGCAATGTATCTTTCTACCGAAAGAAAGATCAGGGTTCCAAATGACGCAAAGCACGTACATCCACTTACAAATATAATAACACCACACACTATAGATCCAGTTCTATTTGCGGAAGCACTAAGCTTTGCATATGGTGCAATTGTAATCGACAATGGTGTGGCAATCCCAAATAATAAGTCAGCTGCACATAGACTGACAATGCCAATAGATGTTGGAGAATTAAGCTTACGTTGATGCTTTATGACGGTGATCGTAGTCACATTAAAAAAACAGATGGCTGTACAAAGAATCCACATCGTTGTTAAAAGTAATATGTTAGAACTTGCATGATCTGATTTTGCTTCAGGGCAAACAGTTGCATTTTCCATCTGTGGTGAACGTTTGAAAACTTCTGACTTGTGTTTTAGATCTGTACCACCTACAAGAAGAAATGCGTGTGCATGATCCAATATCCTAGTCTCAAATTGTATATCATGGTTATATATATATATGTATATATATATATACATATATATATATATATATATATATATATATATATATATATATATATATATACATATATATATATTTTCAAATAAACAATTGCTTCTACAGATCGTTATAGACTAGACCTCTTACCTGTTTCACGATCCTGTGTATCCTTTGCATTTGATACAATGATGCAGGGCATGTGATATATGGGGGCCTACCAGTACCAGATGCAGTACATTGACATGATGACATGATGCATTTGATCTGCATGCACTAAGTGATGCCTTCCATTAAGCTTGTGTCTTTTGTGGTTTGAAAGCTTTTACATCTCTCATAGAAACGTTTACATAAAAAAAAAAACTGAGGAGACATGTTATACTATATGTAGAAAAAAGCGTCCAGAGAGTATATTTTTGATACCCTCTACATTATATTGGCAGTTTATTTTCCATCATCTTCATTCGAATTTTCAAACAATGTTTGTGAGACAATGAGTAAGTACTGTTTTACTGGATGCATACATCTCCAATTGTGCATGGACAAACCTTTGACATGTGTGCTTACCACTGTGGTAATTATTGTGACCCATATGCGTAGTGAAAAATATCGTATCTTCCCCTGCTTGGTTAACCTCTATGATCTGTGAACTTCGTCTCTAGTGTCATCGTCACCTATGTATAAATGTGAGTGGTGTCAATTTGTTAAATTGTATAACTGTGTATTATATCTATTCTCAGGCCACACTTGATACCCATAACTACAGCGAAAGGATTAGCAGCTCTAAGTTGCATTTTTTTTGTGCAAACCAGTCCTGCAGGAATATACATGAGAAATACTGCTGCACCATGTGGTTTAATAAAAAGTATCACTAAAATAAGACATCTTATACATATGGTACTAAAGGCAGGCTTTCTAGACACATAACAAATGATCTCTGGACACAAGAATAATATAACCACTATGAGCGCCTTCACTTAGGCTCTAATAGTAAAATTTTCGACGTTATTAGCTCAATCTTGAAGTAACAGGTTGGATTTCTCTGTATATATGTTTCTCAGGCTCGAAGCGCTTGCAATAATTTTGAAGAACTATGTCATAAATCATTGGCTCTTACTGGCCTGCACTATGTATGAATACACTGCTCTAGGCTGGCAGAAGCATTCTTCAAAATATTCATCAATTTCAAACCATACAATGACAGAAAAAAGATTCCAGATTTGCCAAAGCATCAACATTTATCTCCCAATTCCAAAATGAAGAAACAAATTTCACTCCTGACTTGAGACAGGCAGTCACCCATAAAAGGCAACTGCTGGTTTTAAACCAGTCCTCTCAACCTTAATAACTACAGACTCTAGTGCTTTCAAAATATATAGGTCTAACCACCCAAAACACAAATTTCTTTACTTCTGCTAAAACTAAAAAGCGACCTGGTAGGTCTGTCATTTTTTTGTTCTCCCGACTTGTCAGTCAGCTAAGTTTACAGCAAAAGAGTAAAGTAGGCCTTCGTCGTTTGTGCGATATTTATGAATCTGGAACATAACAAACACACCCTACCTCCACTATATCTATGAGTCGGAGAACAAAGCCCACAGCACAACATAGCCAATAAAGTATTTATCAAATAGTGCAGAAAAATAGTATCCATATTTATAAATTCCAAACCCAACAATCATAGCAAAGAGATTCCAGATTTGCCAAAGCATCAACCTTTATCTTCCAATTCCAATATGAAGAAACAAATTTCACTCCTGACTTGAGACAGGCAGTCACCCATAAAAGGCAACACTTAAACAGTACACACAAGTTGAGAAATAAACATATGACAGACATTATTAATACATAATTAAAGGATTTAATTAGGTGTAACCTGAAAGTTGGTGGGCCGTCTGTTCTCAATATATCATTATAAAATGTGTCAACGCATTTGTAGTATTTGTGTCTTTTTGTCCAGAACTACTTCCTAATAGTCAATGCACTATTCCGCAGTCCCAACTCTTTACCCTCCATAAGTTGACCTGTCACTTTCGAACCTTTAAACTTATAGAAGTACTATTGTCCATATTGTACACCTTCTTCTGTAGATTTGAGACATAGGCTATATTAGCCCAAATAGATTAAAAGGTATTCAGGGCTTAACTACTCAGAACCTGTTTCGGTGCTTATGTTATAATCCAGGTATAAATGTACAACCGACTAAATCTCAGCTGAGGAACTTTTCTGGCTCCCTTGTGTCACAAGCCACTTTATGATTCCACTTCAATATTGCTCCCTGGCTATGCAAGCTGTCACACTATGATGCCAAGGACTGATAACATTCTATTTCATTGGTCTAATATAACTTAAGTCGAATGTCAGCCTGAATGAGGGTCAGGGTCTTGATGTTACATGTCAATGTTGTTACATGGCTATGCAATCTGTAACACTATGATAAGAATGACCGCTAACCTTTTCGCTTCATCGGTCTAATGTTACATAACTTGAGTGTTAACCTGAATCAGGTGTTCAGGATCTTGACCTTATAAGGTACACTATGACCTGAACTTTCCTCTTTTGTTACTTAACTATCTAACGGCATGTGCGTAGTATGACAATTTTCACAAGCTACTGTCTTATGGATTGTTACCCTTAACCTGCCATACAATAGATAGTGCAATGTCGACTTTTATTTATTGACAGAAATGACTTTTCATTATTAATTATATATTACATGCTGAAAAATATGTGCAAAATTATTGACAGCCCCAAGAAAATTTTTATCCTGGAATTTGGCATTGTTTCATGTTTCCTGACAATGCACCCTGATTGAGTGGTGAGCATATGTAGCATTATAGTACTGTAAACGAATGGTTAGAGACCATACAATTTCCCGTTCTTCGGTTTAAGATTAATAAATCAATATTGACAAAATCACTTGACCAGTATGGCTGGTCTGATTCACAGAGCTGTCTCGAATTTTTTTCAAACTCCTAATCCACTTTACAGATTTTGCAACAAACAAGGTTGTACTTGGGACATTTGTAAAGTAACATTGGTTGTGCAGGTTGTGTACACTGGTTGATTCTTACCATTTTATGCAGATATTTCTGCGCCACAAGCTATCATCCCATTCCAGTACGGAATTTGGGTAGATTTGATGTAAAATCTGTTGTGCATTGACTTGCTAAATATGTCATTTATCAATATACATTTCTTCCATTACTGGATATAATTTTGTCGTTTTTGAAACATATGTTTCCAGGGAAAAGGCGCAATCCTGATCATTTGGATTGCAAGATGGATTTTGATGGGCCCCATCCTGCTTTCGATTTATTTCTTTATCATCGTTTTTAGAAGGTAATTTTATAAAATGAGATTCAATTGATTGCCGAATTTTGTTACCCAAATACCAGTGTGACTTTATGAAAAATTGGTAGAAACTCTTCACCTTTTTGTACACATTGAATGTCTAGGGGGTAGCATTTTAGCTACATTCTTAAAGCACTTCCATGTACAATTTCAATAATGAATAACCTTTTTTTTTTAATCTCTGTGGTAATCCAGGAGGGTCGAGCAGAAACTTGTGTAAAGGGAAAAATATTTAGCGGCAGATAGAAACAAATCTGACCAATATAAAACAATATTATTCAGGTTATCATAGACTTTTTGAGGTGTGTTCTATGGCACCGATAAAAGAGTAGCATTCAGGTCAGGAAAATTGGCTTTTTATAATTCCAAAATTTGTTGTTTGAAAGGTCAGTCTTTAAAGTGTCATAGCGAGTGGAAGCATAAAACATTTGAATGATTAGAGTTAGAAATAGAGATAAGAACGCCACTGTTGACTTCTACGCCAGCAGAGTCAGTGATATATAAGGTTGAGCAAGCTGTCAGAGTACTCAGTGGTTCTCGTAGGTTCACTTGTACGTTCAATAGGCAGAGGTAACTGTTCTCTTATAAAGAATTCTAATCTGAACATATGTCATTAAAGGTACCGGTTATAAGAAGAGAGTGAGGGTTAACTTCAATCGCTGTCGAGATGCAGGTGATTAGAAACTGAAAAGAAGCATCACTTACTTTGGCAATTTAACCGGGATGTCAGTAATAGTGACATAATAAGGAAATTCAGTGTTTTGTTGGAATCTGCGTCGGATACACTATCACTTGCAATCTTCAAAATTTGTAAACCTCAGACATGATAGTGAGGCACAAACATATAAGACGACAACTCCTCCTAGTCATGCTTGGCAATCTTTTCTAAGCATAGGTGAAAAGTTGTCAAGAAGTAAGATTTGATAGAGAAAAAGCGGCTCCTAAACCAAGTTTTGGACAGGTGAATCACATCAGAGTGTAAAGTGTTAGTAGATAACAGAAGCTCACAAGTTCACCGGAAATTTTACCACTTCAAACATTAGAATAAAAATTGTTGATATAGTTATTTGAGGGGGGGGGGGTGTTAAATTTCCGGCATTAGAATGCACGTAGACTGAAATATACAAACATTTGGAAAACTAACAGTATATGTTGTAGATAATAGAATCCCAGTAGAGTAATTTTTGTTGCACTTTGAAAGTAGGAAGCAAAAGTAAAGATTATGTTGGTTTCAGCAGTGCAGTCAGACGAAAAATATTGTAGCGAAGGTAATCTGCAGGTGAGACAGAAAAGTACAACTGTAGTTCTACCTTGACCTATAGTAACAACCATGAGGTAAAATAAGAAGGAAGGACAAAACGGAATTCATTCTGGCTTGTTTGAGTTGCACAATGTTGCAGGAAAAACCAAACATCTGTGTCAATTGGGGGTTTAACCTAAATATGAGCAACTGAGTGTAGACAGGCATGAATAATATCGAATAATGGTGATAGCTATGTTACGGTATTTAGTCAATATCCTAAGGGTGTAAAACGAGTAACACATTTTAAAAAAAAATCATGTACAAACAAAAATACAGTTGTAGTTGCATTGTTGTGTTGAAAGTAAAGATTATCGCAGGTTGTCTGAACAAAAATATGTAGGAACATGGCCGTTATTATCACACATGTGAAGATGAATTTGCAAAGGAATGAGTAAATTGGACATCCAGAACAAACACCCTATAACTGTATGTCGTTTGTGCTTATGGCAACTGTGTAATACGGATGAACATTATTCCAGTGTTTATGATTAAGTGACGTTCTAGTGGAGATTTTAAATGCGGTTTTCATTGAGAAAGTGACTTGGCAATTTGATTCCATTAATAAAAGTTTCGATCTTCTTAAAGTTAGCATGTTGATTCATTTTCTTTGAATGAACATATTTCACAGAAAAATAACTTAAAATGGATTGCAAACCCTGTACTATAATTATTTCCTGATATAACCATTTAATATGGTATGTTTGTACACGTCTCTAAATTCTTGATTTGCGTGGTCATAAATAAAACGATTGGCAAGGGAGTTAGTACGAACAATTATTGTGCCAATTTTGCACAGTGTGGGTACAGCACCGGGCCTCCCATGTATCAACTGTATTGTTAATACTAACATCATGAAACCATAATAGACACTGAATTATATTCCAACTGTGAACAGCATCTTGCCTGTACTAATTTGATGAGTACTAGTCGCAGTGCTATGGTAATTTTCATGTTCCAGAATCTGGTCAAGTTTTTTCCTGGCAGCGTATAAAACTTTCTTTATTTATGTGAATATTGACAACTAACAAAATAGAAACTTCTCTTTGAGATCTGAAACGCCTGCAAAAAGATATGAGCATTTGCATAATCAGACATTCTACTCGCAAATTGAATATATGTACATAAATGGTTACTGCTGCACGAATTCAGAATTCAATATATATGCTAGACTTATTACCTCTTTCACGAACCCAAATACCCTTTGCATCTGACTAAATGATGCAAGTTGTGTGATAAGCGCTAATCGGTAACAGATATCGTACAGTGCATGTGGGAATAATGTATTTGAACCATGAAAAGATCGAATGACACATTGACGTGATGTGTTTGATTTACATGCAGTTGCTAACACTTTTTATTATGCTTGTGTATTTTCTACTTGTGGTTCCAGAGTGATGAGGACTTTCCAAGTTTTATGATAGTAATAACACAAGCACAGGTGCAAGGTTTTCACATCTCTCACAAAAACGTTTGCATTAAAAGAGAAAAATAAGTGATATGTTATACCGGATCTGTAAAAAGGAAGTCAGATAGCATAGTGTCCCATGCATTTTACACAGCGTTGGTAGTTAATTTTGTGTTATCATTCATTTGAATTCTAAACCACTTTGTAGTGAAACTATAAATATGTCTTCTTTTACTTCAAACAAGTATTGTCATGTGTGCATGGAAAAAATCGTAACATACTGGATGACCACACATGCGAAGTGAAAAAGAATGATCTGTATCTTCCCGTGTCTGGCAATCTCTACAATTTGTTAATTGCCTCTGTAGTCTCATCAGGAATGAATTGTATTACTATGTTTAATTGTATGTTAGACACACATCCACACACACACACACACACACACACACACACACACACACACACAGATACACACACACAGATACACACACACACATATATATATATATATATATATATATATATATATATATATATATATATATATATATATATATATATATATATATATATTTCTGTATTTTTTGTTTAAGTCAGAAAATAGAGTAAATGAAGGATATGTCATCTGTTAAGTTAGATTTATTGCACTTGATGGTGAACATGAATGACGTGTCAGGGGCTAGAGTTATGGTCCATGTTTTCATTTTTTTGGCTTGTGAATTAAAGTAAAGTTGCTGGCCTTTGTAGACGTCGAATGATATTTTGTTCATCAGTGATTCAGTAAATGATACTATTTATTTTTTATATCTGTATTGCCAATAGAACATCACATTATGAAGGAAACTTGCAAAAAATGTGTAAAGCAAGCAACCTTCAGCCTGTATGAGGATACAAGAAAGATAAAAGCATTCCTTTAACTTGTGCCCATTCACAAGGCCAGACCCCGCTAAGACAGAAATAATTTTATACCCGTTACAATTCCTTTTATGCTCAGTAAATGACTTGAAAACCTGTTTATGACGAGTCTTATACATTTGTTTGCAAATATTGTTTCTTGTATTCATGTATACTGCTCAATCGGGTTTTAGAGCACTGTACTCTTGTGAAACTGCCCTCATTAAAATCATAGATGAGAGGACGCAGAATATGGAGAAAGGTCTTTTAAATGAAGTAGTGCTGCTGGATCTTCGAAGAGCTTTTGATCTGGTAGATACTGATGAGTTATTACACAAATTTTATCTCTACCAAACAATTAACATGTGGACCTCCTCAGGGTAGCATCCTGGGCCCGTTTGTCTTTATTTTCTTTATGAACGACCTTCGTCTTCATCTGGACTCTCTACTGGACATGTATGCAGATGACTCCACCTTACATGCCACAGGAAGGCATTGAAGGGGCTGAGCAAAAAGTAAATAAGGACCTGGCGAATGTTCAAAAGTGGTGCCAAGTTATGGAGATGGCAGTCAATGCAGATAAAACCAAGGTTATGTTAGTTACGATGCATTAGAAAGAATGTAAATTACCAGGATCAGAAGTCTGAACTTTAAACAATACGGCCCCGGAGAATATGGAGTGCGAGAAACTACTCAGATTTGTAATTGACAATTAGCTGTCCCAGAGACAACACATTGAAAAAGTTGCTAAAGCCCTCAGTCATAATTTGGCATTCTGCAGAACAATAAAGAAATACTTCCCTCGTGATACACGGTTAACACTCTACAGATTATATTTACAGTCCCAGATTGACTACTGTAACACGATAGGGAGTGAATCCTCTCACGTTTTTGTATCCACATTCCTCAAAAAATGTCCCTCCCACTCATTATGAAGGTAAACTACATGACTCCATCAGCTCCACTTTTCAAATCCTGTGACATTTTATCTATCTTACTTAGAGTAGATTTCCGGACTGTAACCTTAGTTAACAAAACTCTCCTTGGTCTTATTCCTGGGTACATGTCGGAACTATTTCAGCACAAGACGAATGTCAGCTCAAGAATGATCAAATATAGCTTTAAACTCAAATTGCTCGTACCCTGACGTAATCTATGTATGAGACTTTTGTAAGACCTTGCTTGTAACTTTGGATGTATGATCTTGACCTATTTTTCAAGGTCACGTGGGCATTTCGTCTAAAATCAATATGGACGTGATAACTCAAGGAAGATTTGACCTGGGAAGTTGAAATCATATGAGAAGATGTTCCTATGCATGGTCTTGCTTGGGATTGCAGATGGGTGACCTTGACATATTTCTCAAGGTCACGTGGGCATGTCATCTAAAATTAACACGCATGCAACAACTCTGCAAGGATTTGACTTAGGAGGTTGGAATTTTACATGTTTATGTACCATAATACCAAGTAGGTTGGGATTGTAGATGGGTGACCTTGACTTTTTCGAGGTCACATGGCCACTTTTTTAAAATCATTGCGGATGCACTCGAGAAAGATTTGTCTTAAAGATGTTGACATTTTGATTCATTATGTTTCTATGTAAGACTTTTGTAAGACCTTGCTTGTAACTGCACATGTATGACCTTGACCTATTTTTCAAGGTCGTGTGGGCATTTCGTCAAAAATCAACGTTGTGAAATGTCAATAAAGAGTGTACCTTAACCATATCTATAAATCATTGGAATCGGTATCTCTATTTATAAAGATAAGGGTGACAATAGTAAGGGCGCACAGGGGAGACATTTGATTTTCTGTTATAAAATCAGCCTGTTCTAGTTAGCAATGTGTATTTAATGTTGTTTGCTTAACTGAAAGCTTTATAATCTTATGTTTCTGTATATTATCTTGATTTTTGAATGTATGTATGTATGTATGCTGGTTAGTATTACGAGAAAAAAAGTACCTCAGGTGCCTGAGGTAGATTTTTGCTCGTACCACTAACCAGCATATATACATACCTACACACATACATGCATACATGCATACATACATACATACATACATACATACATACATACATACATACATACATACATTCAGGTGTTGTAAACTCTGGCTGCAAGGCATTTAATACATACATGAAATAAAAATGCGCACCAGAATAAAAGTGTCATAATAGTCACCAAGAGGCAGAGTATTCATTACATGTGTGGATGAAGGACCTTCAATACCACATGGGCATTGCAGTCTCTATTGTGTGCCACTGTTTAACTTTCTGTTTGAAAAGTATTATGTGGGAAGACAATCACATATCTCAGGATGTGTCATTTAAAAAAAAACTTGTATGGTTCTTTGAAACCAATGTTGGGTCAGTATTTTTGCATGCCCCCTCAATGAATACAAAATTTAATGTTCTACGAGTATGCTGTGTATTCGATAAAATTGTACGAAGTTGCAGCTCTGTGTATATTTTTCATTATCACAGAAGGTTGTTTTGCTTACAGGCATGAATATATATTGTTTTTCGACCATGAATATTAAGTTATAAATCGGTTTATATACGTGCACCACCCAGTAAAACTTCTTGAACAGTGAGGATAGAGTTATTATTTCAATTATTATTAAACATGAAAAATAACTGTCTCCAAAATTGGGCAGTATGATTACAATTTCGAAACAAATGTTTAAAGTTTTTACTAGCGTGTTCACAAAAAGAACATATATTGGTTTTAGGAATATTCCATCTCTGTAATTTGTCCTTAGTACATATAATTCTAGGAAAGATTTTAATTGCCTATTTAGAGAGAGAGGGTTGCCAAATAAAGAATTTTTAATAAAGCAAACCATTCTTTTGTTGTTGTTGTTGTTGTTGTTGTTGTTGTTGTTGTTGTTGTTGTTGTTTTTTGAATGTCACTGATCAACCAATAATTTAATGTTCTTATCAAAGGCAGTTGGCTTACTATTGAATTCTGCACGATAATTGATATGTACAATGTGCCACTTTGCCAATCTCTATACGTTTATGACCTTGTTTGTGATGTATTTTCATATGATCCATAGGATTTGTCAGAATTTCTTTGCACCTTCGGGGAATAGCAGAAAGCAGTTTATATGCAAGAAAATTTGAACAGACTTGAAACTTCCATGAAAATCTTTCATATGTCAACAAAAGTTCTCTCCCCTCTCATACCAATTTCTATAAGAAAAAAAACGTTACACCTTCTAAATCTGATTTATCTTCTATATTTTGGGTAAATATTTGAAAGTTTTTAATTTATCTCTTTTTGGTGTTATTTGGCCTCTCAAAAAATATTCAGATTTCTAATTGTTCAGTGTAAATTTCAGCAAGAATTATTTTAGTATTTTCTAATGCTCCAATTCATGCCACTATTATTTTCTAGTTAATTTAAACCTAATATATGTTTAAATTCTCTCAAAGGTCATTAGCACTTATTTTAAACAAAGGGTTTTCTGCGTATTGGGATATTTTGTACTCTTTATCATCACCAGTAATACCCTGCATATTTGGATCTTTTCTAATGACAACAGCAGGAATCTAAATACAGAATAAAAAGCTATAGAGAAAGTGGGAATCTTTGACGGACATCCAGAGATATACTTAAGGCGTCTGAGTTCCATATATTATTTGTAAGGCCCCTGTTGATGTCTGTGTACAAACGTTACATTCATTGGGCCAGCATTATTTTATTACTTTGTTTAGGAATTGCGCGGGGGGGGGGAGGAAATTAATTTTTTTTAAATAGTTGGAAAAATAGCACAACAAGTAAAATTGGTTGACGATTTCTCTCTCTGTATCAAGAGAGGATGCGAAAAAACAAAGATTCACATTGTAATGAGGTATAAATTTGCTTTCTGTCTGATGTTTAAGTTGCTTCACATTTAACCTGTATTGAAGCCAGTATTCGTCCGTTACGTCCACCTTTTCCCTTTTCGTGTGTAATGGGCAATGTGGACCATGTTACTTATAAAACGTGGACCCAAACTTGTAGCAAGTTTATGATGTGTAGAAGTCAATGGAGTAATCGGTGACATGGTGTCTAAGTTTATTGGTGTGTTATTAACATGTAACAAAATGTGAAAGAAAATTAAAGGCTCCTTCTATAATGCGATGGTCATTTTTTTGTGTTCGTACATACTCCACAAACGGTTGATAGAATTCTGGTCTATCTTCCTTATAGCCAGTATTCGTCCGTTACGTCCACCTTAGCCATATATATATATATATATATATATATATATATATATATATATATATATATATATATATATATATATATATATATATATATATATATATATATATATATATATATATATTGGCAGTGTAATTTCTTGTTTACGAATAGTAACATCCCATATTTTATACCTTCTTGTGTCATCTTTAATAGAAATATGAATTTGATTATCAATATTATTTTTAAAGGAGGTAGAGACAGCTCTTTTATCAGATTAACCACGCCAAAAGTAAATATTGAAACCCCATTCAGCAAACCATTGTTTTTTACTCTTCAGCATGATAAACCTTTCGGAGCATAATGAATATAGACTGTTTTAGTTGTGAAACCACCTAAATAACTCTCTTCTGTTATGAGAGTCTCTAAGAGACAGGATATTAAAAGATATTATTTTAACGTGTGTAACCATCTTCTATACCTGCATAATCGATATCGGCATCTTGCATAATACTCCTTTTGGCCATTTTATATGATGCAAAAAAAAGCCAGTTTCTTGCTCTGCAAAACAAAAGTGGGACACTTTACTGGATCAAAACCTTAGTCACCACAGAATGAAAAAAAAAATGATGGTCAAGTGTCCAGGTGCATTTGGCCCATCTTCGGTATTATAAATTTGTCCACTATCTTTTTCAACAGGACGAAGCGACAAGTAGGCACATTCTGCATCCTGCAAAACACTACTTGTAGGTACGAAATTAAAACCAGTAATTGTAGCTTTAACACTTTTACCTAGTTCACACAATTAACAGTTTACTTGGTCTGATAATTGGTTAGAATTACAATGCATATGTAGTCATGAAAAGAGTTAACGCTAAACTAAATATATTTTATTGAAGATATAATAAGAATGATGGGTGTAAATGAATCATAGAGTTATCCCTATATTATCCTTTCTTGCACCTTGATCATTCTCTTTAGCAGACTTTTGCCATTTCTTCAACAAGATCTTTTTATAGTGTATAATAAATCTCCCATTTTACTCTACAAAGTTTACATATCCGTGTAGACCTGGTCTGCATGGTCACCATCTTCTATTTTTGGTAGCTGGTCCTGACCTGCAAGGTCACTATTACTTTAAGTAAGCTGTTTAGCCCTCTTGGAGTCAAACTGGGATGATAGAGATAACATACTACTGTGTCTTTGTCTTCCTTTCTTCTTTTCTCGAGGCATTGGATTAGGTATACCTCAAAAGGTCATAATAAACCTCCTTGATTTATGAATCAGCCAAAAGTCCATGCTGTAGGGAACACACAGTGCACCTCGTCCACTTCATGATTCCATAGTGCAGCACGATGAACACTCTGCCATAACTCACTGATCCCAAACCTGTATAGTCAACAATGGTGTGACTACCTCAATGGCTCTCAGTCGTATATATATACAAATATATACATATATATATATATATATATATATATATATATATATATATATATATATATATATATATATATATATATATATATATATATATATATATATATATATATATATATATATATATGTGTGTGTGTGTGTCCATGCTCTCAGGTAACACAAACGTTTCCTACTCTACTTTATAATATCAAGTGACAAGGAAAAATGTTAGCATGCGTAGGATAATTAGATGTTCAAGAGCCTGGCACAGTTGAAGATAATTTCAGCATTGGCTACCTTAATTTTATATCACAAGTGAATTGTCCTGCAACCTTTCCATATCATCCATATCACAGAGCTGTTTGCCAGGTTCACTGTTCTCCATGCCCCTTCCCTTTCACTTCCTGTCTCTCGAATATAAACGTGGAAGAAATAGATAACTTTAGTTTTAATTTGATTTTTGCAAAAAAATACTGAATAGATCAGAGTGAAAAATAATGACATGTCTTTAGCACGTAGTTATCAGAAAACGTTCTGGAGAGTAAATACCTTGCTTACTGATTATTAACAGTGTGTTTCATTTGTACAAACCTTTACAACGCAATACAATACTATGAAACATTATCTCCGAGTTTACAATAGAATTCTAGACACAAATATACAGCATTTAAAACGCAATTTTTACTGTGGCCAATTTCAAATGTACAAGAGAGACTAAACAAAAACATTGGATATTATAAAGTCAATTCTAAATCTAAATAAGAATAAGAAAGATTGTCCTCTTTTCTTTAAAATTCAAAATGACACAGTTACTAATAAAAATGAAATTGTGGATCGTTTCAATGATTTTTTTTTGCAAATATTGGTCCTACAATGGTGGCTAAATTTACTGCTGGTGATACACCTATTTTTCTACCTTTCTTATAGATCATGTTCAAAACAAATTTTCCTTTAAACAAGTATCTATCACTGAAATTGAATAGCCTTCAAATTTTATTTTAGGTATTCTGAAAACAAACTGCCGCTGTATTTTGTAGATATGTTTACAGCTATCCCCATAACACATTCCCATGACACCAGGCATAGAGATGTTACTCGTTATGCTACTCCCTTAAGAAACTCACTAAATGTTACCGTACGTTTCTATATCCCAACCCTACTTAGCGAAACAGTCCCCATTGTTAAGGAGAAAATCCACACACATTCGTATGCAGGTTTTTCTAAGTACGCAAAGCAATACCTCATCAATAAATATTCTGAAATTTGTTGCCTTGAAAACTGTTATTTGTGCTCATAATTATCATCTCTAGAATACTATTTGTGTAATGGAATCTTTCTTCTAGTACATGTTAATTTATATTCCACTAAATAATAAATATTTAGATTGCATCAGTTAAATCTTTTCTCTCCAATATCTACATACCAATATCTATCTTGTCCTATATATTGCCTGATGTAAATTTCCAGGACCCCCCTCGAGGGTAGCTTCAGCAAAAGCGGGTTCTCAAAGCTTTAGCTGGAGTCATCTCGACATTACTGGTTCAGTTTTTACGGTACACATATTCTGGTGTTTTTTTTTCACATGAACGATAACTGTTTTGCTTTTCTTGTACCTTACATGTTTATATTACTGTTTATTTCTGCCGTTTTCGTCAAATAAAAGCAGATCTGAGTCTGAGTCTGAGTTTGTTATTTTGTTTCCTTTTCCTTTTGAATCTTTCAGTTCATGGGGATAATAACTCCTCTTGGATGAACTGGTCTTGGGCCCGGTTTCCCTGATGGGTCACAGGGGTGCATCCGGCATGTCCTATGTTAATAGCATGGGGTGTGTCGGAAGTGTGTCTACATTCCTTTGGTGGAAGGGGGCCCTGGTGTTGTTGTGGTTCCATTAGGTTGAGGGGGATAGCTTGGCACTTATGGTCCGCTCGGTAGTCAACCCACATGTGGAAGTCTATGATAGAAACTAATTATTGTTTTCCACTATTGTAATCAAACAAATTGTGCCACTTTACTTTATCTTCTAAAATATTTGATTACCTAGTGTGAATTAAGTGTTTCTGGTGTCATTATAATGGTATACGTTTATTTAACAATAATTTATTCTAATTTATCGTTGCTTGGTTTCTGGCCCCGAGGTCGTAAATTTAAATGTTGCAGCTACTCTGTTTACTCGAGGGCTATAATATCCACCATAGTTATTTTGTGGCCAGTACCAGAATAAGTTTGGGGCAAGGCAATACATGTTTATAATTCTGCCCCTCCCCCCCCCCTCCACCGCCATGGTGCATTTCAAGAGTATATTTATGTTATATGATATTGAACACATTTTCTTGACCCTGATGCCCTGATATTCATAATGGCTGGTGTCACCACCATATTAGTTTTACTTACCTTGCTGCCTGGAAAATGCCATTTGTACTTTGAATCATTGCATTTGTTCTTGATTGGTGTGACAGTATCATACCAATTACTTTATATTTAGTATAGTGTAAATATTACTTAAGTAGCCCATCGGTTTGGTGGATATAAATATACGGTTCACTGACCACTGAATTGTCTTGGGTCCATTCTGTGCAATCGCTTTTGGTGCTGCGTGGCCTTGCTAGGTATATTTAGTACAATACATTCATCTGTTCTCCAAAAATTCATGATTAAATCACAACCATACTGCTCCTCTTACCTGCCTTATTTCTTATTGTTATATGAAATGCGTTAGAAACTCATTCTGCCAGTCACCAGTACATGCTGATAGTGAGTGTCTCATGTACACTCATATTCTCATGTCGGGGCTCTATGTTTAATTTACTTCATGATTTATCTTTTACACCCTCTGGATTCATTTGTGAGGTTGGTTCTAATCGCTATACAAAGTATTATGTATACTACGGCGTATGTTACAGCAAGTGTGTATTCAAAAGTTTACCTGTATTTCCTTTGTTGAAACCTTTGTGCGGCTTTTTATTATATTCTTATGATTATTTTCTAAATAACCTGTTTACTTTGGCTCTATATTGAGAATTATACTCTCGTAATTTTGTTAATTTCTCCAAATGCTTAGGTATTTTTGCACAATTAACTAATATGTATAGCTTTCATGATGTTATTATATCTTGTGTGCACTGATTTGACATGGATACTCAGGATGAACATGAGACTGTGTCTCACTTCATACATGCCTAGACTGGTAGTTTATTATATGTGTTATTTTACGAGTGACTATATACTTTTTCATGTCTGTTTAACTACGTGCACAGAAGCTTCTCTTCTAAACCAATCTGTCTCACTAGTATGCTTTATTTGTTATTTTATCACATACATTGGGCTCACGTGGTTCACTTTGTAGTGGGCTGTTACGCAGACGGAGCAAATTACTTATACTTTATATCGTGATAACTATTTTACATAGAAATCAGCTTACTTTTGAGCTAATATTCATGTTTAGCTTCTTATTACTGTTATAAGTGGGTGATGTTCATACAAATCATGGTCCAGAGCATTATAAAGGCGACATTCCTTTCTGTCACTGTAGTATTTGTAGTCTGTCATGGGAAAAACCAAGGTACATTCAATCGGGCTTAGTGCCTGAATTTGATGTATTTTCTTCATGAGAAACGTGTCCCTCTACACACCCTTCTGATGAAAATTTAGTTTTACTGGGCTATCATGATATGATATGAAGAGATCGTCCCAATACTGTAGGGACTGTGATTGCTTTTTGTCTCTAAATTTTTCCATATGTTTTGACGTGGGAATCTAGAAGTACCTGATCTAGAGCGTTTGTGGTGTGAGATTAGATTAAATGATATTTAATCGGTATTGGCTGACTTTGTCACAATTATTAAATAATGATGGTTCACTTTGTGGCCTCAAAATATTAGGTGGTATTATTCTGCCCTGCTATCTGTGTTGTTCTATTGTAGCCATCTCTTGTATGCTTCTTTGTGTCTGGTATTGTCTGGGCTTCTATACCTTCTCACAAACGGGATTTCTTTAGGTCTTAGCCCTCTTTCCCAACAGCTTTGATTCTGACTGGTTTATGTAATTTGTGATAATCTTATCAGGAATAATACGTTCAACTAAAAATAAAAACTCTACCGTTTCTCCAGCAAAACATGAAACTAAAATAATCATATGCTTGAAACACACAACTTTTACTATTTAAATGCAGTGGTCTTAATCGAGCTTACTTTTTTTACATACGTGACCTCCTTTCGTCAATGGATAGTGTGTACGTTCGAGCAATGTATGAGGAAACACAATTGCTTACAATCTGTAGAGAAGACTGAATCCTTGCTTTCACTGCAATGTATGGTACTACTATATTTGGAACATAAGGCATCAAAAGTCCGTGTAGTGAATACATTTTTGTTTACATTGAGGCAGATACTGACTGTTTTCCACTCAGTAGTATACATGGAGATTACTTTACATGACATGAAACAACAGCATATTGTAAGCATAATAAATACAATGCACGGAGAGCATAGTGACCCATCGGTAAAAGTATACAGTCGCTTCTGAGAAAGTTCCCAAACACATGTTCAGCTCTGTAGATTTTCATTCAGCACTCTGGTGTCTTCCTACAATAAGTTCCCAATAATGGGGCTGGGTCTTCCACAAGACATCTTAGAAGAACAATTGTTAGCTAATTGGGTATCCAGTATAAAGGAGTGCATTAATATTTTTATAATGATAATGATAATAATAAAATTATTATCATTATTATCATTATTGTTGTTATTATTATTATTATTATTATTATTATTATTATTATTATTATTATTATTATCATCATCATAGCTTCACACAATATATGGTGGTTGTTCATGGGCACTGATATTAATTGGTATGTTTTGTATTTTGTCAGCATAAGGAAACATTGTATAATCCGTCATAATACTATGGAGCTGTGGGTCAGACATTTATTAAATCAATGCACTGTAATTAAATCGCCAAAGGTGTCAGGCTATGTAACCTTGTGGCTAGACCTCTTTTAGTGCTTGCAAATGAGAGAGTTTCGGACAAATACGGCCATTCACAAGAACAGTTTTATTGCAAACAGCAAAAATCACTCACACCACATCCATTAGTGACAGTTACATTTTGAAACTTTTCAAAAAAAAAAAATAAAAATAAAAAAAAAAAAAAAAAAAAAAAATAAAAAAATTAGAATACATAAACATAAATTCTAAGCTTTATTTCACTGAAATAGATTGACATCAACTCATGTTGCAAATTAAAATATAACAATACTTACTCGCATCTTTGCTCGAGCTTCAAAAGCTTACAGTATGTTATTAATCGAATGTAATCACAAAATCAGGCTGGATCAAAGTCAGTCATGTAGTATCGTGCTGTGATGAAGCAACACTTGTATGCATACAGGGGCAAAAGTCCAGCACCACCTCGCAGCCATCTGACGGGTAGAGTAGCACTCTGATATAATTTCAATATATTAATTGTAACTGGACGACGCTATAGTACATTCAAATGTCTTATAAGTTGGGCTCTTCAGAACATATAGCTGCACAATTTATAAACATGACAAATAGGACAGACAATGACCACCAACCTGGCTATTAGCATCCCATAAGAACATATTCTCATGTTATGTGAAATTACCATGTTAAAGCAATATAAAGGTCTTAGTATTTGGCTGCTCTAAATGAGTACGTAATATGCATAAATCCGGTCACAACCATTGCCCATTGAAATTACAGAAAACTTTATCTCTGTGTCGTCTAGTATCCATTTTGAACTGTTCAAACACTTTACATATTTGAAAATTTCGGCGATCAGATACCTCATTACTGCCATAGAGGAATACTTTGGGTAGCCACTATTGATATGAATATTATTATTTAGGCTAACCCCACGGCACGGGCAATTATGGGAATAACAGTCCTGAATAATTTCTCTGAACAATATAATTTGGACAGAAGAAAACAAAATGGTAAAAGTCTTGAGAGAGTTAGGGACAGACACAAGGTTAATCTGCGAGGGTTTTCACTTTGTAAAGATTGGAATGAAATCTGCGTTATCAGGCATGATTGGATATCACAAATACCAGTAAATTTAACACCATAAAGGTGCTGATCAACCACAACATCTGATAATGAAACTTTTGATTGTAGATACAGAGTTTACAGGTACAGGTTTTATTTTAGCCAATATATATGGTTCAACAAAGACTTTAAAGTTGACCAGTGCAGTTTCCTGGAGTTTCTACGGGTAGGTACAGGTATATCAGGGAGAAAACATAGTACTTGCTGGTAATTTTAACACTATTTTAGCTCCTAATTTGGAAGAACAGGAGAACAAACTGCGCAGATAACAAAATATATGCAACAAATATTTGATCTTTAGTTTAACTGATTAGAAATATCAGCTGTGTGGCGAATGAGAAATCTTTTCATGTTTACTGAGCAATCAAAAACCCCTCTAATTCAAGGTAGATTGAATTTGTGGTCGATTTTGTGATTTTTGACCCATTTTTTTACAGATGACAGAATAAAACCATCAATACAAACAGAGCATAGTGTCAGTACGATAGAACTGGAAGCTAATTTATTTCTTACACTTGGCCCAGCTTTTTTTGGGTGGGGAGGGATTCTATTGTATATAGGTTTAGGAGATGTATTGTGTAGTTTTATGAATCTCTTGAGAGCTGGTGGGATTCTTGCCACCAAACAGTCAGATAGACTTTTCAGATTTTCACATTTTTTAGTTATATTGATGAAAAATATGCCTTAAACAACTGCATTCTATGGGCCAAAAACTAAATTCATAGTTCACTGTAAAGAATAGAGGGGGTATCATTCAGATCTTTCATCAAATATTTCATATGTAAATTGGAAGCTAAACAACACATCATGTACTGTAAAAAAATGTCTCATGCTGGGACACTGTGGTAACTGATCTGTGTATATTATATTGGAAAGGCAATAAAAATATCTGCGGCTAGAATAGAAGACTTCACTTTAGATTTGAATATTCATCAGGAAAAGCGATTCTCTAATATCAGATGGACAAGTACTCCACTGTCGTATTGCATCTGTGAGAAAACAGTTGCCCAAACGGGATCCTGAATACCTCATGGGGTGCATGGACCTTGGCAGTCTGGCTTATAACCAGGAGGAGAAGGCGTTACTATATATTTCATAAGTGTGTAGGGCTACATGACTCTGGTATTAAGGACCCATTTTAAAAAAAAGAGGCGGGTGATGAAGCTTCACATGCTTCATGGACAAGATTACAGATACGATTCGGGGGCACTGGAAATTACTTTTCGGAGCCTGCCCAAAAAACGTATTACAGGCTTACAAGTACTCAGTTGGAGTGATTCTTTCACGGACTTGTTGACAATTCCAAGTATAGTAGTGACATCAGCAAATAGCAAGACATCCAAAGTTAGATTCTGAACCCGATCTTTTATGTATACTAACAATAAGAGATGGTGCAGGATAGAGGTCTGAAAGCCAATGTGAAGACTGGCTATGAAAAGTAACTCTGTACATGTGATTAGAAAGATTTTGACCCAAGTAATAATATTATCAGATAATCCAAGCTGGCCTTTTGTGAGAGTTTTTACAATTTCCAGGGTGTAATCATGGAATAGAGTGAGCTCGTAAATTTCAAAAGGAATGCAAAGCAGCTGTACAGTTCAAGCGTAAAGTTAAGAATCTCTAATGCTCTACACACGTGATAATAACAATAAACTTTTTATTGACTGTACTCTTCCGTATAATAATATCCGAGACCAGGACCACTTCAACAAACTCCAACTTGCAGATAATATTTCATTTTTACATAATATGGCTCAACTAATTGGAGGCATGGCAATACACAGTGCAAGAATTATTACATCTATGGTGATAAAGTGATTGAATATAAAAGCAATAAGACCACTGATCCATGTTGGGGACTTCACAGGTTGTCATGACAATAACTATGACATTGCTATTTCATGTGACTTGTCAATATCTATACATGGTAACTAGCACAATATAGAGAGAATGACAATATAAAGATGACTTGGTTGAGTACTAATGCGTTTTCTATACAGGTCAACAATGGTGATGAAGGCAATCACTTAAGGTTTAAATTCAAAACAAAATGCACTGATCATTACAGGTACAGGTATGCTTTATTTCACGTTGGTTTTTCTGTACAGCGGACAGAAAGAGCTACTTACATTACACACAAGCGCATATGCTACCATTCCATTCATTAATTAATCTTTTGAACCAAACAAAAACTTGAGACAGTTCTATGACTGTTGGGCAACTCGGTCCTTAACTTGGTTGCACTTTACATGAAATATCTAATTCCGTATTAAGTCGCACACACAATTTGTTTTTATATAGTGTTCCCGTACCAATATGAATATTTTAGTTTGTTTTTGACAAGTAGATTTTGCAAATGCAAGTGAATATGATTATGACCAAGTTTCCAAATTTCCATTATGATGGTGCCTTCATGCTTCGAATTTGCAAAGATGAGAATACCAATTTTGCCAAGAGGAATCCATAAGATGAGCTTTGATCATCACAGATAAACTTGAGGCCCTGGGAACTTTTCTGGATTTGTCCTGAATATTTTCATGCCAAACCATTCTATAAGTTGGAGGCAACCTAATTCCAGTGTTGACTTGAAGGTCTGTAGAGAAGTGTGTGCAAACAAAAGATAAAATGTTGTCAGCATAACTGCACAGTGTTACTCTTCAACAAAGAAAAATATATTGTTCAAGAATATACTGAACTGCAACTGGCCCTTAATGGAGCATTGTGGTACACCCTTTTTGTTATTTTTCCATGAGCTGGTGACATTTGCGACCTTTACAGACTACTTACTGTCGCTGACATATTCGTTTTCATCCAAGGCATTCCTTCAGCTTTCCATTGCCCTAAGAAGTGTTGACAGGTTATTGAGAAAAGACAACTACTAAAGAAATGGAATGAGCTAAGGATTTCATATGTTCCAAAAAAGGGCCCAGGAGGCCAATTGGATCAGCGTAGGAGTATTGCCATTTCATCAAATGTGGGAGAATTATTGAGCGGGATAGTGTACAGGAGACTAAGTAGAATAGTTGAAAGGCTTGGATTTTGAGGAAATTCTGAATGGATTCAGACCAGGTAGAAGGATAGGTGATCACATCTTCAAATTGATCCAGGTGTTACAATTAGCAAGACAGAAGCAGAAGAAAGTCTTCATGGGGTCTTAGATGTGAGGAAAGCTTATGACAGGGTATGGAGAGATGCCCTGGAGGAAAAACTAAGTGGACTAGGATTTGGTCAGAACTTACTAGAAATTCTGAAAGCATTGTATAAAGATGTAGACTGCACTCTCTTACAAAGAAAGGTAGAAGTATAAACTGCACGCCCATGTATAGGTCTAAAGCAGGGATATGTGCTGCCCCCGATTTTGTTTGCTCTGTATATTAAGGAGGAGTTGGGGAACCAGTTAATGGAGTGTAATAAGGGAATAAAGACTGGTGACCTAAAAATCCCAGGCCTTTTTTTTTTCAAAATGCATTTTACTCTTGGCAGAGTTCGATAAAGAACTACAAGATATGCTGAACATAGCAGGGAAATATGGGAATAAATGGGGGGTATAATTTAGTGAGGATGAGGGTAAAGTGTTGACTCTTGTGAAGAAACCAGATGGGGATACAAAATGAAGAACTGAACAGTTCCGAATTCCAGGAGGTAGGGAACAGCGAATTGAAATTGGAATGGTTGATGAGTATGAATACCTAGGTGTTCAAATAGAAGGAATGGGTAAAGCCATGTCCAGGTATCAGGTGGAGAAGATTAAACAGAAAGTAAATCTACAAAGGAATGTTTTACACTACTGCACTGAACAGTTTCAACACGGCATACACAGCAAGGGTATTATGGGATAGAGTTGTAATACCAGGGATGATATATAACTTAGATGTGATTTCAATAAATAAGGGAGATATCCAGGGAATGGAGAAAGCACAGAATGAGATGGAGAAATGGATACTGGGAGCACCACCATGTACAGCAACAGAAGGAGTCCTAGGAGAGTTAGGATGGCATAAATTGGCAGACAGAATTGCCACAACAAAGCTTAAATACTGGGGGGTATCTGCAAGCAGTAAATGAAGACAGGTGGTGCAGGAAAGTTTGCAGTGAAGAAGTCAAGGAACAAACAAGATGGGTCAAAGAGATAAATAAGCTGGTACAGAGATATGAATTGAAAGGATCTGATGAGATTGATGACTGGAAAGTGTATATAGAGAGGACTGGAAGGAAGAAGAGGAGTCAGGGAAAAGAGTACATTAAAAGCATACAAGTTACGAGAGAGAAGCCAAAGAAAAGTGTGTGTTGGTGTGGAGGGAAGGGACCCAAGTTTCTTTTTCAAAGTAGGGTAGGAGTGATCAAGCTAGAAAAGAGAAAACAGAAGTGGACAACAGGTAGTAATGGTAAATGTAAGTTATGTAGACAAGAGCAAGATGACACAGCAGATCATTGGCTGTTGTGGTGTGATGCACTTAAATAGATGAGAGAAGAATTTTTCAGAAAGTGCGACAGGGAATACTAAAATAACAAGGGTTTAGAAGAGGTTCAGTGTTTAGAGGAAGAAGAACCTGAAGCGTGGGTTTTAGGTTTGAACGGTGGCTTTTTGGGAGGCAGGAAAGGCACGAAAAGTGTACAGGACCACCTGGCCAGGTGAGGGGAAACAGAAAAGACATGAATTGATAGGGCTTGATAGTGGCAGGATAATATAGAACAACAGAGTGCAGGGAGGATAGGGAATGGTGGTAGCCCTTATAAGGGCTCCCATGGGGTGCTTAATGTGAAATGCTTGAGCCTTAGAGGCGGGGATAGGGTATATGAGGGAGTTTTTTTTGTTTTTGTTTTTCGGGGGGGGGGGGGGAGAATACAAGCGATGAGTGTAGGGGGATATGTCCAGGACCAGGGGCCCATCACAGCTGTGAGAGCGTGTGTGATGGGCCCTTTGCCTCGGCTCTGGTCATGGAAAACATGGCAGCATGAGATGATTAGGATAGCCTTGGTTCCCACCGCCTCATCTATTTGCTTTTCTATCCCTTACTGTTTCCTAGGCCACTTGTGTCACACAGGAGCACGGCACAGAAGCATAGACTCACAGCAATATTATTTTTATTAGGAGCACCTACAGTCCTGCCTAAAAGCTGACAGGAGGGGGTAAGTATGTCAAAAAAATTATATAGTTGATCATACATAACTTGCTCCAGCAATTAAGATATGATCACAAGTACACTCACAGGTCTGTATTTATTTTCTTTCATTTTATATGTTTTTTGATAACTGGAAGTGACGTGGACATCTCTTAGTCTCTTAGGAATATCATCACTTATAAGGTTTGTAAGTGGCTTTCCCAGGGCTCCCTTAACTTATTTCACTACTTTTAAAGATTTGCCATAGTTGTTTTCTTCGTTTTTAGATGATAAATTTTTCAATTTTTAAATATTTGCATGCTTCATGGTTGATGAAATATTCATCATGCTAGGAAGTCCATTGAAATTTAAAGTATGTTGACGAGCAATTCCACAAGCAACATTCACATAATATTGGTTAAATAATTCACACATTTTCTTGGATCATTACCTATAGTATTCTGTTGACAAAAGTATGTTGCGCTCCTTTTTGTATCCCTGTTTCAGGCACAAAGTCTTTATTGTTAGCCAGAAGTCTTTTTATTTGGACCACCTACCAATCTTTCAATAACACAGTTGCATATGAATTTTTTTGCTCATTTTTGTAACAAAATTTCGTTGACGTTTCTAATTTTGCCAAGTGATCCTGGTCCTTAACTTATGAAATTTTTTGATAACATACGCGTTTTGTAAATGTCCTCTCTGAGATCTCTGTTCAAGAATAGGACAGCGTGTTTGCGTTACTGAGGCTGATTCATTGGAGCATGTTTGGTCTTTTATATCAACGAGCACTTTTTCACTTGCTTCATAGATATTATCTCTATAGTCAAAATCACATGCAATGTAAATTAAAACACGCTCAAGATTAGATGTGCATACTACTTGATCAGCAGAACGAAAACCATCATAGAAATATATCGCTGCTTACATTGGATGTGTTTCCACAAATTTTGAGAGATACCAATTATTGTAATATTACAGCACAAAAATTTGATCTATTGGTTAAAATACCATCTACAAGAGTAGGTGCAGCCTCATTTGTAAAGCATATAGGCTCCTTAACACAGTTTGACAAACTTAAAATATTACACATGTCTTTGAGGGGTGTAGGTGCTCTGTGATTCAACATATTACAGTAGGAATCCCCGATAATGCCCTTATTTGCATACTCAATACTCACCCTGTCAATACATGTGCTCATTTACTCACAGCTAACCGTGTCATTGAAGCAGGTATTTGAAACACAAGGCATTCTAGACTTAATAGTCATTGCAGTACAGTGAGGACAGACTTTCAATGTGAAAGAGAGTGACATTTGTTTGCAGAGAGATATTCATCCCTTGGTTATATGACCCTGAGTGGTTCCTGGCAGAGAAGTCCAGATAGGTGTCCAAACATCTGTTTGACAAGTTAATGCTTTGTATTGAAAGTTGACTGGGTAAAGTCATCGTCCACAGAATGACATATACCAGGGTTATGTCAATGGAGCCTACTTTGTCATTGTTTTTGTGGTCTTGTCTGCGTTTTTTTCATGACCAAGTATTGAAGGTCCCTACAGCTTGTTTATATTGATTTGGATCCATTGTTCTCCATTTTGGTGTTAAAGAAATTGTTAACAACAGGCTTTTGCTTGTAACTTCCTAGGTCACAACTAGGTACATACATGCTGTACTCTAGCTTAATGTTGGCAGAATTTGTTACAAAGTTTGTCAGAGTTCTACCAGTTGCCACACAGAATTGTTAAAAGGATTCACCAACCTGACACTCCTGGCAGCATCTAAATGATGATGCGTTAAAACTGTGTCCTGACAAAGTCGTTTGGATTGATGAATTTGCAAAATTTTCGGCAGCCACTCACAGGTGTGATCCTAATCCATAGGTCATGTGACACCAAGTCATGAAATGTGCGGGGTAAGTCTGAACAGCAGGGCATTTGCAGCCACTGATAATTAATTTATCCCCAAGTTTATATTGGAAATTGTGTACAAAAATAAAGTAGTTGTACTGAGGCAGAACACAGCCAAATATCTGAGTTTTTTATCATAAAGATGGAGACACGTGCACATTGCCACAAGGCGCCAAAACTACATACATCTTTCAGCCGAATGGAAAAATCAGTTAGTTTGTTCCAACTTCATTTCAAGATATTGAGATTCGAAATATTGAGCATATAGGACACCCAAAAACAAACACGATGGTACGTAATGTTGTTTGTGGTCAAGGAAGCTATGTTATGTGGATGAGAATCATTCTAGTGCTTATACATCAGTGATATTTCAAACTGTTTTCTGATGAACCAATGATTTGCAATAGTTTACTTCAGAATTTCCTATCTACTTACGCTCAGAATGTTTATCTCTTTTTCTTTGAATGGACATATTTTATATCACTGTTTATTTGAAATTAATTCCCTACCCTCCGTCATTGTTCTTCCTGATGCACATTTTCAGAATGATACGTTGATACTTGGCTCTGAAATCATGATTTTTCCAGCTATAAATAAAAGGATTTGCAAGGGAGTTAATATATAGAAGCATTTCGGCAATAATCCTGAAGGTGCTCAACCAGTGGGGCGGGCATTGAAACTCCCCATGTATCAGCTGTATTAGTAATACTAACAACATGAAACCCCAACAGACACTGAATACTGCTCCAACCATAAAGATCATCTTGCTTATACTGACTTGACGAGTACTGGGCGCAGTGCTATAGTAATTTTCTTGTGCACGAATCTTGTTGTTTTGTTTCCTAGCTGTGTTTAGAATGTATATGCTGACGCCTGCATTGACCACCATTAAAATTGGAAATATTGATAGGCATGTGACTGATATGATGAAGTTGGATTCAACCTTCAAAGGAGAGCACACTGACTCATTTTGCTGTGATATTATGTTTTTGAAAATTAAAAAGACGGCCGATAACACAATACACAGCGACCATATGAATGCAATGACTGCAGTGGCCTTTTTAGTTGTGACTAGACTGTTATAGCGCAGGGGCTGATGTACGGCAATGTATCTTTCTACCGAAAGAAAGATCAGGGTTCCAAATGACGCAAAGCACGTACATCCACTTACAAATGTAATAACGCCACACACTATAGATCCAGTTCTATTTGCAGAAGCACTAAGCTTTGCATATGGTGCAATTGTAATCGACAATGGTGTGGCAATCCCAAATAATAAGTCAGCTGCACATAGACTGACAATGCCAATAGATGTTGGAGAATTAAGCTTACGGTGATGCTTTATGACAATGATCGTAGTCACATTAAAAAAACAGATGGCTGTACAAAGAATCCACATCGTTGTTAAAAGTAATATGTTAGAACTTGCATGATCTGATTTTGCTTCAGGGCAAACACTTGCATTTTCCATCGGTGGTGAACGTTTGAAAACTTCTGACTTGTGTTTTAGATCTGTATAGCCTACAAGAAGAAATGCGTGTGCATGATCCAATATCGTAGTCTCAAATTGTATATCATGGTTATATATATATATATATATATATATATATATATATATATATATATATATATATATATATATATATATATGCAAATAAACAATTGCTTCTACAGATCGTTATAGACTAGACCTCTTACCTGTTTCACGATCCTGTGTATCCTTTGCATTTGACACAATGATGCAGGGCATGTGATATATGGGGGCTTACCAGTACCAGATGCAGTACATTGACATGATGACATGATGCATTTGATCTGCATGCACTAAGTGATGCCTTCCATTAAGCTTGTGTCTTTTGTGGTTTGAAAGCTTTTACATCTGTCAGAGAAACGTTTACATAAAAAAAAAACTGAGGAGACATGTTATACTGTATGTACAAAAAAGCGTCCAGAGAGTATATTTTTGATACCCTCTACATGATATTGGCAGTTTATTTTCCATCATCTTCATTCGAATTTTCAAACAATGTGTGTGAGACAATGAGTAAGTACTGTTTTACTGGATGCATACATCTCCAATTGTGCATGGACAAACCTTTGACATGTGTGCTTACCACTGTAGTAATTATTGTGACCCATATGCGTAGTGAAAAATATCGTATCTTCCCCTGCTTGGTTAACCTCTACGATCTGTGAACTTCGTCTCTAGTGTCATCGTCACCTATGTATAAGGGTGAGTGGTGTCAATTTGTTAAATTGTATAACTGTGTATTATATCTATTCTCAGGCCACACTTGATACCCATAACTACAGCGAAAGGATTAGCAGCTCTAAGTTGCATTTTTTGTGTGCAAACCAGTCCTGCAGGAATACACATGAGAAATACTGCTGCACCATGTGGTTTAATAAAAAGGATCTCTAAAATAAGACATCTTATACATATGGTACTAAAGGCAGGCTTTCTAGACACATAACAAATGATCTCTGGACACAAGAATAATAAAACCACTATAAGCGCCTTCAATTAGGCTCTAATAGTAAAATTTTCGACGTTATTAGCTCAATCTTGATGTAACAGGTTGGATTTCTCTGTATATATGTTTCTCTGGCTCGAAGCGCTCGCAATAATTTTGAAGAACTATGTCATAAATCATTGGCTCTTACTGGCCTGCACTATGTATGAATACACTGGTCTAGGCTGGCCGAAGCATTCTTCAAAATATTCATCAATTTCAAACCAAACAACGACAGAAAAGAGATTCCAGATTTGCCAAAGCATCAACATTTATCTTCCAATTCCAAAATGAAGAAACAAATTTCACTCCTGACTTGAGACAGGCAGTCACCCATAAAAGGCAACTTCTGGTTTTAAACCAGTCCTCTCAACCTTAATTACTACAGACTCTAGTGCTTTCAAAATATATAGGTCTAACCACCCAAAACACAAATTTCTTTACTTCTGCTAAAACTAAAAAGCGACCTGGTAGGTCTGTCATTTTTTTGTTCTCCCGATTTGTCAGTGAGCTAAGTTTACAGCAAAAGAGTAAAGTAGGCCTACGTCGTTTGTGCGATATTTATGAATCTGGAACATTACAAACACACCCTACCTCCACTATATCTATGAGTTGGAGAACAAAGCCCACAGCACAACATAGCCAATAAAGTATTTATCAAATAGTGCAGAAAAATAGTATCCATATTTATAAATTCCAAACCCAACAATCATAGCAAAGAGATTCCAGATTTGCCAAAGCATCAACATTTATCTTCCAATTCCAATATGAAGAAACAAATTTCACTCCTGACTTGAGACGGGCAATCACCCATAAAAGGCAACACTTAAACCGTACACACAAGTTGAGAAATAAACATTTGACAAACATTATTAATACATAAATGAAAGGATTTAATTAGGTGTAAACTGAAAGTTGGTGGGCTGTCTGTTCTCAATATATCATTATAAAATGTGTCAACGCATTTGTAGTATTTGTGTCTTTTTGTCCAGAACTACTTCCTGGTAGTCAATGCACTATTCCGCAGTCCCAACTCTTTACCCTTCATAAGTTAACCTGTCACTTTCTAACCTTTAAACGTATAGAAGTGCTGTTGTCCATATTGTACACCTTCTTCTGTAGATTTGAGACATAGGCTGTATTAGCCCAAATAAATTAAAGGGTATTCAGAACATAACTACTCAGAACATGTTTCGGTGCTTATGTTATAATCCAGGTAATAATGTACAACCGACTAAATCTCAGCTGAGGAAATTTTTCTGGCTCCCTTGTGTCACAAGCCACTTTATGATGCCACTTCAATATTGCTCCCTGGCTATGCAAGCTGTCACACTACCATGTCAGGGACCGATAACATTCTATTTCATTGGTCTAATATAACTTAAGTCGAATGTCAGCCTGAATGAGGGTCAGGGTCTTGACGCTACATGTCAATGTTTTTACATGGCTATGCAATCTGTAACACTAAGATAAGAGTGACCGCTAACTTTTTTGCTTCATCAGTCTAATGTTACATAACTTGAGTGTTAACCTGAATCAGGTGTTCAGGATCTTGATCTCATAAGGTACACTGTGACCTGAACTTTCCTCTTTTGTTACTTTACTATCTAACGGCATGCGTGTAGTATAACAATTTTCACAAGCAACTGTCTTATGGATTATTACCCTTAACCTGCCATACAATAGATAGTGCAATGTCGATTTTTGTTTATTGAGAGAAATGACTTTTCATTATTAATTATATATTACATGCTGAAAAATATGTGCAAATTTATTGACAGCCCCAAGAATATATTTATCCTGAAATTTGGCATTGTTTTATGTTTCCTGACAATGCACCCTAATTGAGTGGTGAGCATATGTAGCATTATAATACTGTTAACGAATGGTTAGAGACCATACAATTTCCCTTTCTTCGGTTTAAGATTAAAAAATGAATATTGACAAAATCACTTGACCAGTATGACTGGTCTGATTCACAGAGCTGTCTGGAAGTTTTTCAAACTCCTAATCCCCTTTAATTTGTAAAGTAACATTGGTTGTGCAGGCTGTGTACACTGGTTGATTCTTACCATTTTATGCAGATATTTCCGCGCCGCAGGCTATCATCCCATTCCAGTATGGAATTTGGGAAGATTTGATGTAAAATCTGTTGTGCATTGACTTGCTAAATATGTCATTTATCAATATACATTTCTTCCATTACTGGATATAATTTTGTCGTTTTTGAAACGTATGTGTCCAGGGAAAAGGCGCAATCCTGATCATTTTGGGTTGCAAGATGGATTTTGATGGGCCCCATGCTGCTTTCGATTTATTTCTTTATCATCGTTTTTAGAAGGTAATGTTATAAAATGAGATTCAATTGACTGCCGAATTTTGTTACCCAAACACAAGTGTGACTTTATGAAAAACTAGTAGAAACTCTCCACCTTTTTGTACACACTGAATGTGTAGGGGGTAGCATTTTAGCTACATTCTTAAAGCACTTCCATGTACAATTGCAATAATGAATAACCTTTTCTTTTAATCTTTGTGGTGATCCAGGATGATCAAGCATTAACTTGTCTAAAGAGAAAAATATTAAGCGGCAGATAGAAACAAATCTGACCAATAGAAAACAATATTATTCAGGTTATCATAGACTTTTTGAGGTGTGTTCTACGGCACCGATAAAAGTGAAGCATTCAGGTCAGGGAAATTGGCTTTTTATAGTTCCAAAACTTGTTGTTTGAAAGGTCAGTCTTTAAAGTGTGATAGCGAGTGGAAGCATAAAACAATTGAATGATAAGAGGCAGAAATAGAGATAAGAACGCCACTGTTGACTTCTACGCCAGGAGAGTCAGTGATATAGGGTTAAGCAAGCTGTCAGAGTGCTCAGTGGTTCTCGTAGGTTCACTTGCACGTTCAATAGGCAGAGGTCACTGTTCTCTTATAAAGAATTCTAATCTGAATATATGTCATTAAAGGTACCGGTTATAAGAAGAGAGTGAGGGTTAACTTCAATCGCTGTCGAGATGCAGGTGTTTAGAAACTGAAGAGAAGCATCACTAACTTTGGCAAGTTAACCGGGATGTCAGTAGTAGTGACCAAATAAGGAAATTCAGTGTTTTGTTGGAATCTGCATCGGATACACTATCAGTTGCAATCTTCAAAATTTGTAAACCTTAGACATGATAGTGAGGCACAAACATATAAGAGGACAACTCCTCCTAGTCATGCTTGGCAATCTATTCTGAGCATAGGGTAAAAGTTGTCAAGAAGTAAGATTTGATAGAGAAAAAGCGGCTCCTAAACCAAGTTTTGGACAGGTGAATTACATCAGAGTGTCAAGTTATAATAGATAGCAGAAGCTCACAAGTTCACTGGAAATTTTACCACTTCAAACATTAGAATAAAAATTGTTGATATAGTCATGGGGGGGGGGGTCAAATTTCCGGCGTGAGAATGCATGTAGACTGAAATATACAAACATTTTGAAAACTAATAGTATATGTTGTAGATAATAGAATCCCAGTAGAGTAATTTTGGTTGCACTTTGAAAATAGGAAGCAAAAGTAAAGATTATGTTGGTTTCAGCAGTGCAGTCAGACGAAAAATATTGTAGCGAAGGTAATCTGCAGGTGAGACAGAAAAGCACAACTGTAATTCTACCTTGACCTATAGTAACAACCATGAGGTAAAATAAGAAGGAAGGAGAAAACGGAATTCATTCTGGCTTGTTGGTTGCACAATGTTGTAGGAAAGGCCAAACATATGTGTCAATTGGGGGTCTAACCTAGATATGAGCAACTGAGTGTAGACAGGCATGAATAATATCGAATAATGGTTTTAGCTATGTTCCAGTATTTAGTCAATATCCTAAGGGTGCAAAACGAGTAACACATTTTAAAAAAATCATGTACAAACAAATATACAGTTGTAGTTGCATTGTTGTGTTGAAAGTAAATATTATCGCAGGTTGTCTGAACAAAAATATGTAGGCACATGGCTGTTATCATCATACATGTGACGATGAAGTTGCAAAGGAATGAGTAAATCGGACATCCAGAACAAACACCCTATTACTGCATGTCGTTTGTGCTTATGGCAACTGTGTAATACGGATGAACATTATTCCAGTGTTTTTATGATTCAGTGACGTTCTAGTGGATATTTTAAATGCAGTTTCATTGAGAAAGTGACTTGGCAAATTGATTCCATTAATTGAAGTTTAAATCTTCTTTAAGTTAGCATGTTGATTCATTTTCTTTGAATGAACATATTTCACAGAAAAATAACTTAAAATGGATTGCAAACCCTGTACTATAATTATTTCCTGATATAACCATTTAATATGATATGTTTGTACACGTATCTTAATTCCTGATTTGCCTGATCACAAATAAAATGATTTGCAGAAGAGTTAGTACGGACAATTATTGTGCCAATTTTGCACAGTGTGGGTTCAGCATTGTGGCCTCCCATGTATCAACTGTATTGTTAATACTAATATCATGAAACCATAATAGACTCTGCATTCTGCTACAACTGTAAACAGCATCTTGCCTGTACTAATTTGATGAGTGCTAGTCGCAGTGCTATGGTAATTTTCATGTTCCAGAATCTGGTCGAGTTTTTTCCTGGCAGTGTATAAAACTTTCTTTACTTATGTGTATATTGATAACTAACAAAACAGAAACTTCTCTTTGAGATCTGAAACGCCTTCAAAAAGATATGAGCATCTGCATAATCAGACATCCTACTCGCAAATTGAATTTTGTACATAAATGCACATAAATGGTTACTGCACGAATTCAGAATTCAATACACATAAATTAGACTTCTTACCTCTTTCACGAACCCAAATACCCTTTGCAGCTGACTAAATGATATAGGTTGTGTGATAAGCGCTTATCGGTAACAGATATAGTACAGTGCATGTGTGAATAATGTATTTGAACCATTAAAAGATCGAATGACACATTGACATGATGCATTTGATTTCCATGCAGTTGCTAATACTTTCCATTAAGCTTGTGTATTTTCCTCTTGTGGTTCCAGAGTGATGAGGACTTTCCAAGTAATATCTTAGTGATAACACAAGCACAGGTGCAAGGTTTTCACATCTTTCACAAAAACGTTCGCATTAAGAGAGAAAAATAGGTGATGTGTTATACCGCATATATAAAAAGGAAGTGAGATAGTATATTGTCCCATGCACTTAACACAGCGTTGGTAGTAATTTTGTGTTATCATTCCTTTGAATTCTAAACCACTTTGTAGTGAAACTATAAATAGGTCTTCTTTTACTTCAAACAAGTAATGTCATTTGTGCATGGAAAAATTGTAACATACTGGATGACCACAGGCGAAGTGAAAAAGAATGATCTGTATCTTCCCGTGTCTGGCAATCTCTACAATTTGATAATTGCCTCTGTAGTCTCATTGTTTCTGTTTTATTAGGCATAAATTGTACGATGTTTAATTGTACGTTAGACACACATCCACACAAACACACACACACACACACACACACACATATATATATATATATATATATATATATATATATATATATACATATATATATATGTGTGTGTGTTTGTTATATATATGCATTGTTTTCTGTATTCTTTGTTTAAGTCAGAAAATACAGTAAATCAAGGATATTTCATCTGTTAAGTTAGATTTATTGCAATTGATGGTGAACATGAATGACGTGTCAGGGGCTAGAGTTATGGTCCGTGTTTTAGTATTTTTGGCTTGTGAATTGAAGTAAATTTCCTGGCCTTGGTAGACGTCAAAGGATATTTTGTTCATGGGTGATTCAGTAAATGATACCATTCATTTTTTTATATCTGTATTGCCTATAGAACATCACATTCTAAAGGAAACTTGCAAAAAATGTGTAAAGCAAGCAACCTTTAGCCTGTATGAGGATAGAAGAAAGATTAAAAAGCATTTCTTTAACATGTGCCCATTTACAAGGCCGGACACTGCTAAGACAGAAATAATTTTAGACCCGTTACAATTCCTTTCATGCTCAGTAAATTACTTGAAAACATGTTTATGATGAGTCTTATACATTTGTTGGCAAATATTGTTTCTTGTATACATGTAAACTGCTCAATCCGCATTGAGATTACTGCACTGTTGTGAAACTGCCCTCATTAAAATCATAGATGAAAGGATGCAGAATATGGAGAAAGGCCTAGCAATAACTTGGTTCAAGTCATACTTCCAAGAACATGACCAGTGTGTCCTTTTTAGGGGTCAAATATCTCGTACCAAACAATTAACATGTGGACTTCCTCAGGGTAGCATCCTGGGCCCGTTTGTCTTTATTTTCTTTATGAACGACCTACGTCTTCATCTGGACTCTCTACTGGACTTGTATGCAGATGACTCCACCTTAAATGCCACAGGAAGGCATTGAAGGGGCTGAGCAAAAAATAAATAAGTACCTGGCGAATGTTCAAAAGTGGTGCCAAGTTATGAAGATGGCAGTCAATGCAGATAAAACCAAGGTTATGTTAGTTACGATGCATCAGAAACAATGTAAATTACCAAGATCAGAAGTCTGAACTATAAACAATATGGCCCCGGAGAATATGGAGTGCTTGAAACTACTCGGATTTGTAATTGACAATTAGCTGTCCTTGAGACAACTCATCGGAAAAGTTGCCCAAGCCCTCAGTCATAATTTGGCATTCTTCAGAACAATAAGGAAATACTTCCCTCATGATAAATGGTTAACACTCTACAAATTTTATTTACAGCCCCAGATTGACTACTGTAACACGATAGGGAAGGAATACTCTCACGTATTCGTATCCACATTCCTCAAAAAATGTCCCTCCGACTCATTATGAAGGTAAACTACATGACTCCATCAGCTCCATTTTTTCAAATCCTGTGACATTTTACCTACTTTACTTAGAGTAGATTTCCGGACTGTAACCTGAGTTAACAAAACTCTCCTTGGTCTTATGGTTACAGACTACAGTTGTGATTGGCTGGTTGCGCATCCCAACGGAGATAGTCCGTAATTGCGAAAATACTGTGTTTTCAGCATGCCGTAGCTTCTGTTTAAATAAAGTTAGCTAAGTCAGGTTTGCTGCATCGCAGAGTTGCTTCATTGGAGGTCATATTGGTGCACTGTCTTCCAGGCCAGGTGGGAACTTTATGGTGGGGAAAGGACAATGATGTGACCCTGGCAAGAGCACAGTTCATACACCTGTATAAAGCTGACATCCAGGTGTTGTTTCGTATTTCAATTATCACAAATTAACGAGCTGGGAATTGTATGACAAAAATCCGTCCACATTTTTCTGACATTTTTATCTGTTAAATGCCGTTCACGGAATTTCAAAATACCAAAATGCTGATTTTTTAGACTGAAAAATGCTAATATGAAAAATAGAAGGATTTATAACTGTAGTCTGTGGCTTATTAGGGCTAACTCTGTATGTATTGGGACTCACATGGTCATGTTGTTATTCTATTATCGTCCATCAAGCAAGTTAAAAATAGGAAGTCAGCACTTTTTGACATCTGCCTGGACAATTTTGAGTGATCCTAACAACTTTTACATGGATGGAGCATGCAAGATATGATCCTGGGACTGTAGATCACAAGGCAAATGGTTAGGGTTATGGTATTGTGTACCTCAGGCCAGCTTATGAAAGGAGAAAAGAAGTTTTACACCCATAGATCGGCTGTGAATATCAAGTTTAACAGTCTCAATTTTCTAAAAATTCATGAAGTATCACATTTATGTCACAAATCATTGTGCATAGACATGTTGCACCTATCAGTGGAACCACACTGCATAAATAATAACAGGATTCGCTGCAAGACATTTAACAAGTGCACAGGCTATGCCTCCTTTGCTGACTGCTTGGTAGATAGATAGCTTCCATAGCCCTTTGTATTTAGTGATACCTCACAGGTACCACACAGGTAATCATGTGTGTATGAGAAATTAACAATGCTAATATGATATGAATAAATTATGCTAATCCCATTGATATGAAACTTAGTGACCCTCTGTTTCAAACTTTTAATTTTGTGGCATTGTCATTGTTGGCCTACAGCTTCCATTCATACGCAGAGATGTTTATACAAAATCATGTCAAAGTGATTTTCGGCATACCAGAAAAAATGCGCATTGTCTGTCAGTAGAGCTGTACAAATCTTAGGTAAAATGTAAATTTTTGGTTTTTTGGTTTTGTTTTTGTTTCTCCCCCCCCCCCCACCCCACCCCACCCCATCCCCTTTTATTTTTATTATTTTTTTTTTTTGGTAGACAAAAGCTTGTCATATATGTGTGTCATTTGACTGGGGTAAATCATTTAAAATCAGGCATGCTGACTTTGTTGAGCTGTTGAGTTCATCAGCATATTATTTTCACATAAATGAATCAATTTATATCCATGAATATGGATGACAGCACTTATGAACTGCAGATTTTATAACTTTTACCAAGCTAGTGTACATAGGTGGCAAAACATTTGAACTTCGACATACAACCACATAAAATTATAAGAGTTTCAGAAAGTGAAATAAGGGGAAAAAAGTAAGCTTCCATTAAACACTTGCCTGAAAACACTTGCGCCTGATAATTGGATTGATAAGTGGATGCTTATCAAATTTAAAATCAGAGCACTTGTGAATACAAATATGCATTTATGATATTGGAGTAACTGTACAAAATTTTGTCATTTTCTTTCTAATATGTGCACATACACCAGAAACCATGTCAATAAACCACAACTTATACAGTCTACTGCAGAAAAAAAGGCACAGCACTATTGGTTTATGGAAGCTGGATCACACAACTGCCCTCCTAATGTTCAAACAAAGGGCGCGTTAAAATTCCATAATTTTAGTACCAAAAAACATAATTTGCTGAATACTGCTACTCTAATCTGTGACCTACTGGTCCTAAACTGTGCACTTTGATGGGCTAATAATGTTAAAACACTAAAACTGTTCCATTGTCTGCCATAATTCAGATTATATCAGGAAAATACTGCCATAATGACTGGTATTAGATGCTGACTTGGTGTAATTGATACTCCCCCCATCCACCATTAATGCCTCATCAGTGATAGATGTCATATTTTTTGTTGACAAATGTTACGAATCTATCCATAAATAGTAAAAAAATCACCAATTTCACCTAAAAATTCATAAAATTTTAGCAATATATTCAAATTTGGGGTTAAAATTAAGGGGTGGGGCATTGTAATTTGATCTCTCATTGTAAGGGCAGGACATGCAGGCAAGTGATTATGGGTTTGCATCATAGCCCATTGTGTATTGTATTCATATTGGACAGAAAAGAATTGATTGGATGCAATTATATAATTTTCCTCAAAATTTTAATTAATTAATTTTTTTGTCATAAAAACTGATTTTTCAGATTTAAAGGTTGCTTGCAAAAAAGTTGATATTTTCTTTAATATTGAAGTTTGGTAAAGTTAATGCAAATGCTTTGCAGAAAACAAGTTGTGGCTTCAGTTAAACAAGTTTTAAAAATTTTGATAAGTCTATTAGGTTACAGACTACAGTTGTGATTGGCTGGTTGCGCATCCCAACGGAGATAGTCCGTAATTGCGAAAATACTGTGTTTTCAGCATGCCGTAGCTTCTGTTTAAATAAAGTTAGCTAAGTCAGGTTTGCTGCATCGCAGAGTTGCTTCATTGGAGGTCATATTGGTGCACTGTCTTCCAGGCCAGGTGGGAACTTTATGGTGGGGAAGGACAATGATGTGACCCTGGCAAGAGCACAGTTCATACACCTGTATAAAGCTGACATCCAGGTGTTGTTTCGTATTTCAATTATCACAAATTAACGAGCTGGGAATTGTATGACAAAAATCCGTCCACATTTTTCTGACATTTTTATCTGTTAAATGCCGTTCACGGAATTTCAAAATACCAAAATGCTGATTTTTTAGACTGAAAAATGCTAATATGAAAAATAGAAGGATTTATAACTGTAGTCTGTGGCCTTATTCCTGGGTACATGTCGGAACTATTTCAGCACCAGACGAATGTCAGCTCAAGAATAATCAAATATAGCTTTTAACACAAATTACAGGTACCCGGATGTAATCTATGTGTGAGACTTTTTGTAAGACCTTGCTTGTAACTGCAAATGTATGACCTTGACATATTTTTCAAGGTCACGTGGGCATGTCATCTAAAATTAATACGCATGCAACAACTCTGCAAGGATTTGACTTAGGAGGTTGGAATTTTGCATGTTTATGTACCATAGTACCAAGTAGGTTGGGACTGTAGATGGGTGACCTTGACTTTTTTTCAAGGTCGCACAGCCACTCTTTAAAAATCAGTGCAGATGCACTCGAGAAAGATTTGTTTTGAAGAGGTTGACATTTTGTGTGATTATGTTTCTATGTAAGACTTTTGTAAGACCTTACTTGTAACTGCACATGATCTTGACCTATTTTTCAAGGTCAAGTGGGTATTTCGTCAAAAATCAACGTTGTGAAATGTCAATAAAGAGTGTACCTTACCCACATCTACAAATCATTGGAATCGGTATCCCTATTTATAAAGATAAGGGTGACAATAGTAAGGGCGCATGGGGAGACATTTGATTTTCTGTTGGACAATCAGCCTGTTCTAGTCAGCAATGTGTATTTAATGTTGCTTCCCTAACTGAAAGCTTTATAATCTTATGTTTCTGCATATTATGTTGATTTTTGAATGTATGTATGTATGCTGGTAGTGTTACGAGTAAAAAGTACCTCAGGGCCTGAGGTAGATTTTTGCTCGTACCACTAACCAGCATACATACATACATACATGCAAACATACATACATACAGTCAGGTGTTGTAAACTCTGGCTGCAAGGCATTTTATACATACATGAAATAAAAAAGAGCACCGAACTAAAAGTGCTCATAATAGTCACCAAGAGGCAGAGTTATCATTACATGTGTGGATGAAGGACTTTCTATACCACATGGGCATCGCAGTCTCTATGGTGTACCACTGTTTAATGTGGGAAGACAATCACATATCTGAGGATGTGTCTTTTTTAAGAAACTTGTATAGTACTTTGAAACCAATGTTGGGTCAGTATTTTTGCATGCCCCCGTGATGAATACAAAATTGAATTTTCTGTGTATTAGATAAAATTGTACGAAGTTGCAGCTCTGTATATATTTTTTATCATCACAGAAGGTTATCTGCTTACAGGCATGAATATATATTGTTTTTCGACAATGAATAGTAAGTTATAAATCGGTATATATACGTGCACCACCCAGTAAAACTTGTTGAACTTGAACAGTGAGGTTAGAGTTAATATTTTCACTTATTATTAAACGTGAAAAATAACTGTCTCCAAAATTGGGCAGTATGATTAGAACCCCAAAACAAATGTTTAATGTTTTTACTAAGTTGTTCACAAAAAGAACATATATTGGTTTCAGGAATATTCCACGTGTGTAATTTGTCCTTAGTACATTTAATTCTAGGAAAACCTTGAAAACTGCCTATTTATGGAGAAATGGTTGCCAAATAAAGAATTTTTAATAAAGCAAACCATTCTTTTGTTGTTGTTGTTGTTGTTTGAATGTCACTGATCAACCAATAATTTAATGTTCTTATCAAAGGCAGTTGGCTTACTATTGAATTCTGCACAATAATTGTTATGTACAATGTGACACTTTACCAATCTCTATACGTTTATCGACCTTGTTTGTGATATATTTTCATATGATCCATAGCATTTGTCAGAATTTCTTTGCACCTTCGGCAATAGAAAAAAGCAGTTTATATGCAAGAAAAATTGCAGAGACTTGAAACCTTCGTGAAAATCTTTCATATGTCAACAAAGGTGCTCTCCCCTATCTTACCAATTTCTATAAAAAAACCGTTACACCTTCTAAATCTGATTAATCTTCTATATTTGGGGTAAATAATTCAAAGTTTTTAATTTTTCTCTTTTTGGTGTTATTTTGACCTCTCAAAAACTAGTTGGATTTCTAATTGTCCAGTGTAAATTTCAGCAAGAATTATTTAAGTATTTTCTAATGCTGCAATTCATGCCAATATTATTTTCTAGTTAATTTTAAACCTGATATATTTTTTAATTCGTTCAAAGGTCATAAGCGCTTATTTTAAACAAAGGGTTTTCTGCGTATTTGGATTTTTTGTACTCTTTATCATCACCAGTAATACCCTGAATATTTGGATCATTTCTAATGACAACATCAGGAATCTAAATACAGAATAAAAACGTATAGAGAAAGTGGGAATCCTTGACCCACATCCAGAGATTTACTTAGGCGTCAGAGTTCCATATTTCATTTGTAAGGCCCCTGTTGATGTTTGTGTACAAACGTTGCATCCATTAGGCCAGCATTATTTTATTACTTTGTTTACGAATAAAAAAAATCTGGGTTAGGAGGAAGGAATTTTTTTTTAATAATTGGAAAAAAAGCCTAAAAAAAGTAAAATTGGTTTACGATATGTTTCTCTGTATCAACAGGGGATGCGAAAAAAAAACCCACATTGTAATAAGGTATAAATTTGCTTTCTGTCTGATGTTTATGTTGCGTTACATTTCACATGTATTCAAGCCAGTATTTGTCCCTTAGGTCCACCTTTTCTCCTCTTTTATGTCTTTTGTGCTTTTCCCTTTTTGACGTTGACATGCGGTGCCCGCGTGCGTAATGGGCAATGTGAACCATGTTACGTATAAAACGTGGACCCAAATTTTTAACAAGTTGATGGTGTGTAGAAGTCAATGAAGTAATCGGTGACATAGTGGCTAAGTTTATTGGCGATTATTTAACATTTAATAAAATGTGCAAGAAAATTAAAGGCTCCTTCTATTTTGTGATGGTCATTTTGTTGTGTTCGTACGTGCTCCACAAATGGTTGATAGAACTCTGGTCTATCTTCATTATAGCCATATATATATATATATATATACATATACATATATATATATATATACATATACATATATATACATATATATATATATATATATATATATATATATATATATATATATATATATATATATATATATATATATATATATATTGGCACTGTAATTTCTTGTTTACGAATAGTCACATCCCACATTTTATACCTTCTTGTGTCATCTTTAATAGGAATATGAATTTGATTATCAATATTATATTTAAAGGAGACAAAGACAGCTCTTTTATCAGATTGAACACGCCAAAAGTAAATATTGAAACCCCATTCTGCAAACCATTCTTTTTTACTCTTCAGCACGATAAACCTCTCGGAGCATAATGAATATAGACTGTTTTAATTGTGAAACCACCTAAATAACTCTCTTCTGTTATGAGAGTCTCTAAGAGACAGGACATTAAAAGATATTATTTTTACGTGTGTAACCATCTTCTATACCTGCATAATCGATATCGGCATCTTGCATAATACTCTTTTTGGCCATTTTTATATGATGCAAAAAAAAAGCGAGCTTCTTGCAATGTGAAACAAAAGTGGGACACTTTACTGGATCTAAACCTTGGTCACCGCAAAGTGAAAAAAAAAAAAAAAAAAAATAATGGTCAAGTGTCCTGCTGCATTTGGCCCATCTTTAGTATTATAAATTTTTCCACTATCTTTTTGATGGACCTCATGTTTCTCGACGGTACGAAACGACAAGTAGTCACATTCTGTATACTGCAAAACTGTACTCATAGATACCAAATTACAACAAGCAATTGTAGCTATAAGACTTTTACCTAGTTAACACAATTAACAGTTTACTTGGTCTGATAATTGCTCACAATTACAATGCATATGTAGTGATGAAAAGAGTTAACGCTAAACTATATATATTTTATTGAAGATATAATAAGAATAACAAGTGAAAATGATTTCATATAGTTATCCCTATATTATCCTTTCTTGCACCTTGTTCATTCTCTATAGCAGATTTTTGCCGTTTCCTCAATAAGATCTTTTTCCATAGTGTCGAAGAAACCTCCCATTTTACTCTACAAAGTCTAGATATCTATGTGGACCTGGTCTTCATGATCACCATCTTCAAATTTTGCTAACTGGTCCTGACCTGCATGGCACTATCACTTTAAGTAAGCTGTTTAATCCTCTTGGAGTCAAACTGGGAGGATAGAGATAAAGTACTACTGTGTCTTTGCCTTCTTTTCCTCTTTTCCCGAGGCATTTGAATAGGTATACCTCCAAAAGTCATAACATACCTCCTTGATTTATGAATCAGCCAAAAGTCCGTGCTGTAGGAAACACACAGTGCACCTCGTCCACTTCATGAGCCCAGAGTGCAACACAGTGAACACTCTGCAATAAATCACTGATCCCAAACCTGTTTAGTCAACAATGGAGTGATTACCTCAATGGCTCTCAGTTATATATATATATATATATATATATATGTGTGTGTGTGTGTGTGTGTGTGTGTGTGTTTGTGTGTCCGTGCTCTCAGGTAACACAAACTTTTCCTACTCTACTTTATATTATCAAGTGACAAGGAAGAATGTTCACACACGCAGGATAATTAGATGTTCAAGAGCCTGGCACAGTTGAAGATAATTTCAGCATTGGCTACCTTAATTTTATATCACAAGTGAATTGTCCTGCCACCTTTCCATATCATCCATATCACAGAACTGTTTGCCAGGTTCATTGTTGTCCAATTCCCTTCCCTTTCACTTCCTGTCTCTCAAATATAAACATGGAAGAAATAGATAACTTTAGTTTTATTTTGATTTTTGCAAAAAATATACTGAAGAGATGAGAGTGAAAGATAATAACATGTCTTTATCAGGTAGTTATAAGACAACGCTTTACTGTAATTAACTTTGCCCTCCTTGTTAGGTTGGACTATATGAATGTAGGTAGAAAAGTATACGCCAACATCTGTGCCATGGGGAGTGATTAATATAGGCCTGGCCTGCTTCACAATGCATGTAAAAGATATGGGCCTATACCATATGAATGTGCTTGATGTTTTTCTGACCTATTTGATAAATACTTCACTGCCTATGTCGTGTTATGTTCTCTGACTGAAAGTTATAATGGAGGTAGAGCGTTTTTGTAACGCTCAAGATTAACAAATACAACGAACATGATACAGCTCTACTTTCTTCTTTTCCTGTTAACTCAATTGGCCATCAATTCAGGGGAACCAAAAATGCAGCTTGACTCTTTTTATCTTTAGTGCAAGTCATAAATTGTGAGTGATAAGTAGAGAGGCCTATATGTTTTGGGAAATCTAGAGTCTGTAGGCAATGAATATGTCAAAGGTTGAGAGACTGGTTTGAAACCACCGGTTGCCTTTAATGGGTTACTGCTTGTCTCAACTCAGTATTAAAATTTGACTCTTTACATTGATATCGGAAGATGACTGTTGATGTTTCGATAACTCTTGAATCTATCTCTCTGCTGTCATTGTTGGGTTGAAATGAATATGGATAATGGCTGTCAAAACTATTTGCATTTACCAATAGCATTGACAGAAGACACAGGCATCAACGTGTTGCAAAGACCAAGGTAATGTTTACAAGGTCTGTACATTTGACACTAACTTCTTTACTTTCTTTTGTAAACTGTTACAGACCGGCAAAAAACATGTTTTGCCTATAGAATGGTAACAAACACAAAGATATTTTATCCCAAAGTATATGTACACACAATATTGTTTAATGAAGTGTTTACCGTGCATACAATTCTTACTTTTCTTTTATATAGTGTAAAAGACGAGCTAATAACGTGTTTAACCTATACACCGGTAACAAACGCAAAGAAATTTTATCCCATAGTATATGGACACACAAAATTGTCTAATGAAGTGTTTACCGTGCATACAATTCTTGCTGAAAGGTCCAGTATAAATCAGGTATAATACCAATTTTCTGATTTGTTCCACAGGCAGTATTTTACTTTCTTCGTGCGTTTTCTTCATAAGTTGTAATGTTTGAAAAACTTGTAACCCGTTTGATATAACTGTTCAACCACAATTGTTGCTTAGATGGTTGAAGAATGACGTCAAAAGTAAAAGTTACATGATCATGTGTCTACATAATGATTAGTAACATGGTAGAATCTGGTTTTTGTGATTGAGTTACAAAATATCTGCCTTCATTTCACAACAGACTCATTTTTATGCCTCCCACAAATCTTGAATAGTGAGGGAACATAGATGGTTCAGTAAATTCTGGAGTCATTGTGACATATATTTGTACTTATACCTATTTACTATATACAGTGCACCAGTTTTTATTGTATCTCAATAATTGCTGACCATGTTTTGCAACCTTGAGAACAAATGTACCTGTGATTACCTCCTAAGAATTAGGGATGAGCAGAATGATTTTCTGGGTCTCTGTGACCTATACATATATTGATTGACTTGTTTACTGATCTGGGAGCACTAGTCTTAGAAATGTGAAACTTTTGTATTTGATTTAATGTTAAGTGTTGAAATTAAATTTTTAAAATTCCTACTTTAAGAAATTTACTTTTTAACTTCTAGTTTTGTTCCAGTGTTTCATGGTACATAGAGGTCAGAATACTGTAACATTATATTTACATGTAGATAGGCTTAAACTTGTCCAGTTGGTGTCCAAAGGAAATTGAAATATTGTCCCTCAGTTGGATTAATTATCAAGTTGTTTTTATGACTCATACAGAGACATTCTTTAAAAAAGTGTCAAATAATTTGGTCTTTAATGGGCAAAATCAGAAATTTCTATATTTTCTTGATGTTTATCACTTTGACCAGTTTTGTTGTATTGTCTTACCTTTGGAATACAAAGCAAAAGTAAATAGTTTAATTTATTTCTATTGAATGTGTGTATACCTTCCCATGTACATGATGTAGCCATTGCTTATTCTTTTGGGGCCATAATAATGATGACAGATTGTGCATACTTCAATCTTATTAATGAATGCATGTGCACAGAACTCTGTTATGATGTAATATGTATGTTAATGATAAAAGATATACATATACGAAAACAGAATTGTTTGCCTCTAAATTCTGTTTAAACGCAAGATTCATTTGAATGCAATTTAACTGACAAGCATGGGTGATTAAAAATAAGGCTTAGTGACGTGCACACATATATAAGTGAGTTAACTGAACAATTTAAGTGAATGGAGCTTAACTGAAGTATTATGTATCATAAATGAGCGGTTTCCTTTCCTTTCTTTCCACCTGGATTCATATTTTACATTTTATCTACTTTAGTTGTTAGCACAGATCGGCAACCAGCGGCAGATAACGATAGTGGGCGGCAGACAGTGGCGAAAGGGTCTCTGTGCTATCTGAAACTGTCTGTTGCTGTCCACCGCTGAGCTCCAGAAATGTCAATTGGACTTCAGCGGCAGACAGCGGCGGTCGGCGGCAGATTTGCTGTTTGCTGCTGCCTCACGCTGTTCTCCGTGGTCTGCCGCCCAAATGCTGCTTTCGCCACCGAAATGATTTACTAGTGTTTATAAGAATGTTCGTATGAAAAGTTGTGTACAGATTTCAGCTTTTTATATTTGTGAGCATATATTCAAGCTTAATAATATGGTATCAAAGTACGCCATGCAGAATTCGAAAGTGTGCATAAGAGATAAGAATCTAATCGATAAATTGGTCATTTGCGCTTACAATATACAAGCCTATTTGAAATTGTATCTGTCGACTCAAGTCCATTGTGACCATAGATAACTCCATAATTTGATGATATATTCATAAGTGACGTGAATAGTCAGCTCAATACTTGGGCGTCATTATTCTGAATGCGACCTTGGTTAATGATTATTAACAGTGTGTATACATGTTTATACCTTTACAACGCAATACAATACTATGAAACATAATTTCCAAGTTTACCTTAGAATTCTAGATACAAATATACAACATTGAAAACACAATTATTACTGTGGCCAATTTGAAATGTACAAGAGAGACTCAAGAAAAACATGGGACACCATAAAGTCAATTCTAAATCTAAATAAGGGTAAGACAGATTTTCCTCTATTCTTTAGAATCCAAAATAACACAGTAAATAATAAAAATGAAATTGCTGGTCGTTTCAATGATTTTATTTGGCAAATATTGGTCCTAAGATGACTGCTAAATTTACTGCTGGTGATACACCTGATTTTTCTACCCTTCTCACAGACCATGTTCAAAATAAATTTTCCTTTACACAAATATCAGTCACTGAAAATGAATATATATTACAAAACTTAAGCCTAAGACAAGCACTGGACATGATCTATTATCCAGGAAACTCCTGAAAGGAGCCTTTTGCTTCTCTCTCAAACCCTCTTGCCCTTAACACAAACCAGTCCTCAAATACAGGTAAATTCCCACATAAATTGAAGATAACTAAAGCTTTACCTATACACAAAAAGGATGGCAACTAAATTATAAACAGCTATAGGCCAATATCCGTTCTTCTGGTATGTCAAAAATTTTGGAAAAGGTAGTGTATCATCAAAAATTTGAATTTTTTTCACTTCCAACTCCCTGTTTTATAGTAGCCAACACGACTTCAAGCAGCTGCACTCAACAGAGACTGCAACTGTTGAATTTTGAGATAGAATGTACAAAGTACATGACTCTGTCGAAATCCAAATCAGTTTTTTTCCTTGACTTATCTAAGGCATTTGATACGTTAGGCCATGACATTCTCCTTCAAAAATTAAAATATTATGGTATTACCGGTACGCCTCTAAATTGGTTTAACAGCTACCTCTCAGATAAATGCCAATATGTTTTCTATTACAATGCGTGCTCTAAAATTCTGCCTATTTGCACTGCTGTGCCTCAAGGATCAATTTTGGGCCCTCACTTGTTTGTCATATACATCAATGATATGCCCTCTGCTGGAGCTAATTTTGAGTTTATTTTATATGCTGATGATACCACTCTCATGAATTCTCTGTGCTCTTTTCAAATTTCCGCAAGGCCTAATCTTGACAATATATCTGAAAATTTCAACTTTGAACTGAACAGGGTGTCTGAATGGTTAGCAGCAAACACATTGTCACTCAATATATCTAAGACTAAGTACATGGTGTTTCTTTTTCCTCAAAGTAAGACACATATGAATTTAAACCTTAAAATTAATTCAATTTCAGTGGAGAAGCCTAGCGAATTTAATTTCCTTGGATTATAAATTCACGAAGCTGTGCCATGGACTCTTCACATAAATAAAATTTCTAACTAACCGTCCCACATAGTTGGTATCCTAAAGAGACTGCGTAATTCTATCCTTCTTAGTGGACTTTTGTTGAAAAAAAGCTCACTTTTCCAGCCACCTCTGTATTATTCTATTTTAGCACGGTGTCACCTTTGTGATCGAATCTTCAAATTATAAAAAAGACAGTCCGCTTAATATGTAACAACAACTTTTATGCTCATACTGAGCCCTTATTCATACAATTAAATATTGTAAAAGTCCATAATATTTTGTACTTAAAAGCCCTCAATTTTTAATGTAGATTAAGAAACTCAATGAATGTTGCCGTACATTTTTATATCCCAACCCTACTTGACGAGACAGCCCCCATCGTTAAGGAAAAAATCCATACTCATTCGTATGCAGGCCTTCTAAGTATGCAAAGGAATACCTCATCAGTAAAAATTATGAAGCTTGCACCATTGAAAACTTTTATGTTTGCTTATAGTTATTATCTCTAAAATACTCTTTTTTGTACATGTGATCTTCTCTCTAGTACATTTCAATTTATATACCACCTAATAATGATTATTTAGATTGCATCAGTTAAATCTTTTGTCTCCAATATCTATATATCCAATATTGATCTTGTCCTCTATATTGCCGGGTGTAAATATTCATGACCCCCCCCCCCCCCCCAGGGTGGCTTCAGCGATAGCGGGTTCTCAAACCCTTAGCTGGAGTCATTCCGACGTTGCTGGTTCAGTTTGTATGGTAAACATATTCTGTTTTTTTTTTTCACATGAACGATAACTGCTGTGCTTTTCTTGTACCCTACATATTTATATTACTGTTTGTTGCTACTGTTTTCATCAAATAAAGGCAAATCTGAGTCTGAGTATGTAAATTTGTTTCCTTTTCCTTTTAAATCTTTCAGCAAATGGATGAACTGGTCTTGGGCCGAGTTTCCCGGAGGGGTCACAGGGGTGCGTCCAGCGTATCCTATTTTAATAGCATGGGGTGAGTCGGAATTTTGTTCTACATTCCTTTGGTGCAAGTGGGCCCCGGTGTTGTTGTGGTTCCATTAGGTTGAGGGGGGATAGCTTGGCACTCATGGTCCGCACGGTAGTCAACCCATATATGGAAGTCTATAATAGAAATCCATCATTGTTTTTTTCACCATTGTAATCAAACAGATACCATTTGTGACAGCTTACTTTGTCTTCTAAAAATTTGATTATAGAGTGTGAATTAAGTGTTTCTGGTGTCATTATAACGGTATACTTTTATTTAACAAGAATTTATTCTAATTTATCGTTGCTTGGTTTCTGGCCCTGAGGTCGTAAATATAAATGTTGCAGCTACTCTGTTTACTCAAGGGCTATAATATCCACCAAAATAATTTTGTGGCCAGTGCCAGAATAAGTTTGGGGCAAGGAAATACATGATTATAATTCTGCCCCTCCCTCCACCGCCGCCATGGTGCACTTCAAGAGTATATTTATGTTATATAATATTGAACACACTTTCTTGACCCTGATACCCTGATTTCATAATGGCTGGTGTCACCAGCATATAAGTATTACTTACCTTGCTGCCTGGAAAACACGAGTTGTATTTTGATCATTGCATTTGTTCTTGATTGGTATGATAGTATTTTACCAATCACATTTTATTTCATATAGTGTAAATACTGCTTAAGTACCCCATCGGTTAGGTGTATGTAAATGTACGGTTCACTGACCACTGATTTGGCTTGGGTCCATTCTGTGCATACGCTTTTGGTGCTGCATGGCGTTGCTAGGTATATTTAGTACAATACATTCATCTTTTCTCCAAAAATTTACGATTAAATCACAACCATAGTGCTCCTCTTGTCTGCCTTATTTCTTATTGTTATATGAAATGCGTTAGAAACTCATTCTGCCTGTCACCAGCACATGTTGATAGTGAGTGTCTCATGTACACTCATATTCTCATGTCGGGGCTCTATGTTTAATTTACTTCCTGATTTATCTTTTACACCACCTGGATTCATTTGTGAGGTTGGTTCTAATCGATATACAAAGTATTATGTATACTACGGCGTATGTTACAGCAAGTGTGTATTCAAAAGGCTACCTGTATTTCCTATGTTGAAACCTTTGTGCGGCCATTTATTATATTCTTATGATTATTTTCTGAATAACCTGTTTACTTTGGCTCTATATTGAGAATTATATTCTCGTAATTTTGTTAATTTCTCCAAATTTATGTACAATAAACTAATATGTATATCTTTCATGATGTTATTATATCTAGTGTGCACTGATTTGACATGGATACTCAGGATGAACATGAGACTGTGTCTCACTTCATACATGCCTAGACTGGCAGTTTATTATATGTATCATGTTACGAGTGACTATATACTTTTTCATGTCTATGTTTAAATATGTGCACCGAAGCTTCTCTTCTAAACCGATCTGTCCCACTAGTATGCTTAATTTGTTATTTTATCACATACATTGGGCTCCCGTGGTTCACTTTGTTGTGGGCTTTTACGCAGATGGAGCAAATTACTTATACTTTATATCGTGATAACTATTTTACATAGAAATCAGCTTACTTTTGAGTAAATATTCATGTTAAGCTTCTTATTACTGTTATACGCGGGTGATGTTCATACAAATCATGGTCCAGAGCATTATAAAGGCGACGTTCCTTTCTGTCACCGTAGTGTTTGTAGTCTGTCATGGGACAAATCAAGGTACATTCAATCGGACTTAGTGCCTGAATTTGATGTATTTTCTTCATGAGAAACATATCTCTCTACAAACTCTTCTGATAAAAATTTAGTTTTACTGCGCTATCATGATATTATACGAAGAGATCGTCCCAATGCTGCAGGGACTGTCGTTGCTTTTTATGTCTCTAAATTTTTCCATGTGTTTCGACGTGGGAATCTAGAAGTACCTGATCTAGAGTGTTTGTCGTGTGAGATTAGATTAAATGATAATTAAGTGGTATTGGCTGACTTTATCACAATTATTGAATAATGATATTTCAGTTTGTGGCATCAAGATATTAGGTGGTATTATTCTGCCCTGCTATCTGTGTTGACCTATTGTAACATTCTCTTGTATGCTTCTGTGTGTCTGATATGTTCTGGTCTTCTGTGCCTTCTTGCAAATGGGATTTGTTTAGGCCTTAGCCCTCTTTCCCAAAAGCTTTGATTCTGACTGGTTTATGTAATTTGTGATAATTTCATCAGGAAAAATATGTTCAGACTAAAAAAAAAACAAAAAACTACTGTTTCTTGAACTAAACATGAAACTAAAATAATCATATTTTTGAAAAACGCAACTTTTACTATTTGAATGCAGTGGACTGAATCCAGCTTGCTTTTTCAACGTATGTGACCTCCCTTCGTCCATGGATAGTGTGTACATTCGAGCAATGTATGAGGCAACACAATCGCTTTCAATCTGCAGAGAAGACTGAATCCTTGCTTTCACTGCAATACATGGTACTACTACATTGGGAACATAAGGCATCAAAAGTCCGTGTAGTGAATACATTTTTGTTTACATTGAGGCAGACACTGACTGTTTTCCACTCAGTACTATACATGGAGATTACTTTACATGACATGAAACAACAGCAAATTGTAAGCATAATAAATACAATGCATGGACAGCTTAGTGACGCATCGGTAAAAGTATATAATCACTTCTGAGAAGGTTCCCAAACACATATTCAGCTCTGTAGATTTTCATTCGGCACTCTGAGGTCTTCCTACAATACGTTCCCGATAATGGGGCTAAGATCGTCCACCAGACACCTCACAAGAACAATTGTTAGCGAATGGGATATCCAGTATGAAGGAGTGCAGTTATTATTAATATTTTTATTATTTTTATAATAATAATAATAATAATAATAATAATAATAATAATAATAATAATAATAATAATAATAATAATAAAACCAGGACCACTTCGACAAAGTCCTGCTTGAAGATAATATATTATTTTTACATAACATGGCTCAATAATAATAATAATAATAATAATAATAATAATAATAATAATAATAATAATAATAATAATAATAATAATAATAATAATAATAATAATAAAACCAGGACCACTTCGACAAAGTCCTGCTTGAAGATAATATATTATTTTTACATAACATGGCTCAACTAATTGAGGCATGCCAATATACAGTGCAAGAAAATGTTACATCTATGGTGATAAAATGATTGAATATAAAAGCAATAAGGCTACTGATTCATGTTGGTGACTTCACATGTCACGACAATACCTATAACATCGCTATTTCATGTGACTTGTCAATATCTATGTATGATAACTAGCACAATGAAGAGAGAATGACAATACAAAGATGACTTGGTTGAATACTAATGCGCTCACTATACAGGTTAAGGATAGTGGTTAAGGCAATCACTTAAGGCTTAAATCATAAACAAAATGCAATAATCATTACTAGTACAGGTATGCTTTATTTCACGTTGGTTTTTTGTACAGCAGGCTTTAGCTCTGGGGGAATTATTTCTCTGACGAAATACCTATGTAACAATAATAAGAAATCTAACACACGATACATACCACGGTTGAAGTAATTGCAATCATGGCAATGAATAGTGTGAAAGTGATTCATATAGGGATACACCATGTTTCCCAATTGCCTTTTTCTTTAATACATAGGTTTAAAACAGTGCATAGTGGGAGCAACAATTACATCTCTTGTGATAGAGTGATTAAATATAACAACAATAAGACTATTCATCTATGTTGGTGACGTCACCAGTTGTTGTGACAACAATTATGTCATACTGAGTTCGTGTGACTTGTAAAAACTTATACATGATAAATAGCATAATATAGCATAATGCGGAGAGAATGACAGTATAAAGATGGGTTGGGGACTTCAGGCTCACAAGTACAACGTACTGATCATTACAAGTACAGGTAAGCTTTATTTGATGTCGGTTTTAAGTACAGCAAACATTAGCTCTAAGGAATAATTTTTCTGACAAACTATACACGTAAAAACAATAAAGCATCATCTACAGTAGCCATATTAATAAAAATTTTACATCAAAAACGTATGTGACACTATACAATGATAATAATCACAACAACAACAATACTACTACTACTACTACTACTACTACTACTACTACTATTTTAAAAAAGCATTCAGAGCTTGAAAAGTCCGCACTCAATAGAAAGAGATACTTACATAACACACTTGCATATGCTACCATTCCATTCACTGATTAATCTTTTGAACCAAGCAGAAACTTGAGACAGTCCTACGACTGTTTGGCAACTCGGTCCTTAACTTGCTTGCACTTTACATGAAAGATCTAATTCCCGATTAAGGCATACGCACTTTTTGTTTTTATACAGTGTTCCCATACCTAAATGAATACTTTAGTTTGTTTTTGACAAGTAGATCTTGCAAGCACAAGGGAATCTGATTACGAACAAGTTTACACATTTCCGTTGTCACTGTGCCTTCACGCTTCGAATTTGCAAAGATGAGAATTCCGATTTTGCCAAGAGGAATCCATAAAATGAGCTTTGATCATCACAGATAAACCTGAGGTCCTGGGAACTTTCCAGGATTTGTCCTGAATATTTTTATGCCAAACCATTCTCTAATTTGGAGGCAACGTAAATCCAGTGTTGATTTGAGGGTCTGTAGAGAAGTGTGTGCAAACAAAAGATAAAATTTTGTCAGCATAATTGCACAATGGTACTCTTCAACAAAGAAAAATATACTTTTCAAGAATATACTGAACTGCTATGGGCCCAAAATGGAGCATTGTGGGACACCCTTTTTGGTATATTTCCATGAGCTGGTGATATTTCCGACCTTTGCACACTACTTTCTGTCCCTGAGGTAACTTCTCATTAAGATCAGAACACTGCTCCTTCAGCCATAAATTTTTAATTAAGTTAACAGAAGATCATCTGGAAGACAGTAGGAGGCCTTGCACAAGTCCATAAACACTGTACTGACATATTCGTTTTCATCCAAGGCATTCCTTCAGCTTTCCATTCCCCTAAGAAGTGTTGACGGGTTATTGAGAAAAGACAAGTACCTAAGGAATGGAATAAACTATGGATTTCATATGTTCCAAAGAAGGGCCCAGGAGGCCAATTGGATCAGTTTAGGGGTAGTGCCATTTCATCAAATGTGAGAGAATTATTCAGTGGGATAGTGTACAGGAGACTAAGTAGACTAGTTGAAACGCTTGGACTTTGATGGAATTCAGAATAGATTCAGATGGATAGGTGATCACATCTTAAAATTGACCCAGGTGTTATAATTAGCAAGATAGAAGCGGACGAAAGTGTTCACGGGGGTCTTAGATGTGAGGAAAGCTTATGACAGGGTATGGAGAGATGCCCTGTGGGAAAAACTAAGTGGACTAGGATTTAGTCAGAACTTTCTAGAAATTCTGAAAGCATTCTGTAAAGATGTGGACTGCACACTCTTACAAGGAGAGTAGAAGTAGAGAATGCACGCCTGTGTATAGGTCTAAAGCAGGGATGTGTGCTGTCCCCAATTTTGTTTGCTATGTATATTAGGGAGGAGTTGGGGAGCCAGTTAATGGAGTGTAATAAGGGAATAATAGATGGTGACCTTAAAGTCCCAGGTCTTTTTTTTCAGATAGCATTTTACACATGGCAGAGTTCGATAAAGAACTACAAGACATGCTGAAGATTGCAGGGGAATATGGGAATAAATGGATGGTATAATTTAGTAAGGATGAGAGTAAAGTGTTGACTCTTGGGAAGAAACCAGATGGGGATAAAAAAGGGAGAACTGGCAGTTCCAAATTCCAGGGGTAGGGAACAGCTAATTGAAATTGGAGAAGTTGATGAGTATGAATATCTAGGTTTTCAAATAGGAGGAATGGGTAAAGGCATGCTGAGGTATCAGGTGGAGAAGATTAAACAGAAAGTAAATCATACAAACGGAATGATTAAAACTACTGCACTGAACTGTTTCAACAGAGCATACACAGCAAGGGTATTATGGGATAGAGTTGCAATACCAGGGATGATATATAGCTTAGATGTGATTTCAATAAATGAGGGAGATATCCAGGGAATGGAGAAAGCACAGTATGAGATGGGGAAATGGATATTGGGAGCACCACCATGTACAGCAACAGAGGCAATCCTAGGAGAGTTAGGATGGCATAAAATCACAGACAGAATTGCCGAAGCAAAGCTTAAATACTGGGGAATATCTACAAGCAGTAAATGAAGACAGGTGGTGCAGGAAAGTTTGCAATGAAATGGTCAAGGAACAAACAAGATGGGTCAAAGAAATAAATAAGCTGGTAGAGAGATATGAATTGAAAGGATATGATGATGTTGATGACTGAAAGTGTATATAAAAAGGGCTGGAAGGAAGACTGGAAAAGGGGAGTCAAAGAAAAGAGTACATTTAAGGCGTGCAAGTTACGAGAGGATAGGCAAAGAAAAGTGTGTGTTGGGATGGAGGGAAGGGATCCAAGTTTCTTTTTGAAAGTAGCGTAGCAGTGATCAATCTAGAAAAAAGAAAACAGAAGTGGACAACAGGTAGTAATGGTAAATGTAAGGTATGCAGACAAGAGGCAGATGACACAGTATATCATTGGCTGTTGTGGTGTGATGCATTTAGAGATATGAGAGAACTTTTCAGAAAATGGCACAGGGAAGACTAAAATAACAAGTGTTTAAAAGAGGCTCAGTGTTAGAGGAAGAAGAACTTGCAGCATGGGTTTTATGTTTGAACGGTGGTTTTTGGGAGGCAGGAAAGGCACGAAAAGTGTACAGGACCACCTGACAGGGTGCTAGGAGAGTGAAAAGAAATGAATTGATAGGGCTTGATAGCAGCAGGATAATTTAGAACTTCAGAGTGCAGGGAGGAAAGGGAATGCTTGAGCCTTACAGGCGGGGATAGGGTGTATAAGGAGAGTTTTTTTTTTTTTTTTTCATGGGGGGATACAAGCTATGTTTGAAGGGGGATATGTCCAGGACGAGGGGCCCACCACAGCTGTGAGAGAGTGTGTGGTGGGCCCTTTGCCTCGGCTCTGGTCCTGGAAAACATGGCAGCATGAAATGATTAGGATAGCCATGGTTTCCACCGCCTCATCTATTTTGCTTTTCTATCCCTTACTGTTTCTTCGGCCACCTGTGTCACACAGGTATCACAGCACAGAAGCATAGACTCACAGCAATATTATTTTTATTACGATTACCTATAATCCTGCCTAAAAGCTGACAGGACTGGGTGAGTATGTCAAAAAGAATTATATAGTTGATCATACACTCACAGGTCTGTATTTATTTTCTTTCATCGTATATATTTTTTATAACTGGAGTGACCTGGGCATCTTTTAGTCTCTTAGGAATATCATCACTTATCAAAGTATAATTAGTAAGGTTTGTAAGTGGCTTTCCCAGGGCTCGCTTAATGTTTTTCACTACTTTGAAAGATTTGCCATTGTTGTTTTCTTCGTTTTTAGATGATAAATTTTTCAGTTTCAAATATTTGCATGCTTCATGGTTGATGAAATATTCATCATGCTAGGATGTCCCGTAAAATCCAAAGTATGTTGACCAGCAATTCCACAAGCAACATTCACATAATATTGGTTAAGTAATTCACACATTTTCTTTAGATCATTACCTATAGTATTCTGGTGACAAAAGTATGTTGCGCTCCTTTTTGTAACCCTGTTTCAGGCGGAAAGGCTTTATTGTTAGCCAGAAATCTTTTGACTTGGACCACCTACTAATCTTCTAATAACATAGTTGCATATGGATTCTTTTGCTGATTTTTGTAACAAAATTTCGTTGACGTTTGTAACTTTGCCAAGTGGTCCTGGTCCTTCACTTATGACATTTTTAATAGCATACGTATTTTGTGAATGTCCTCTCTGACATCTCTGTTCATGAATACGACAGCGTGTTTGCGTTACTAAGGCTGATTCATTGGAGCATGTTTGGTCTTTTACATCAACAAGCACTTTTTCATTTGCTGAATAGATATTATTTATATAGTCAAAATCACATGCAATGTGAATTATATTATGCTCAAGATTTGATGTGCACTCTACTTGATCAGCAGAACGAAAACCATCATAGAAATCTTTTGCTGCTTACATAGGATGTGTTTCCACAAATTTTGAGAGATACCAATTATTTTAATATTACAGCACAAAAATTTGATCTATTTGTTAAAATACCATCTGCAAGAGTGGGCGCAGCCTCATTTGTAAAGCATGTAGGCTCCTTAACCCAGTTTGACAAACTTAAAATATCACACATGTCTTTGAGGGGTGTAGGTGCTCTGTGATTTAACATATTATAGTAGGGATCCCCAATAATGCCCTTATTTTCGTACTCAATACTCACCCTGTCAATCGTTGTATAAAAGTCTAGGATAAAATTGCTGTTCATCATAGACGGCAGCTTGTTTTTACTAAATGCACTGACCATTTACCAATGCAAAGGTATGGCTCCAAGGCTATTGACTCCAATTTGTGAAAATCTGCACATTACCTTTCTGCAACTGGGTATATCAGATCTCATGAAAGGTGAAATACCACCACTCCATTCTGCTCGATCTGCTCATAACCTGAGATTATGAATAAAGCCCATGTCTGAGGTGTCAACCTTAATCTCTGAAATAAATAACAGGTCGACCATTTTACCAGATAAGACTTCATCTATGTGATTATGCTTGTGTCTATAGCCATCAATATTCAAATAGCCATTTACAATTATCTTGGGTCTTTGGTTCTGTTGTCACAAAGTTTAATTTATGAAGTATTTGATGTATCATTTTCTAGCAATTCATGCATACCACTCTGGTCTAATTTTCCTATTTCTCCTTCGTCAGAATGGGATGAGAAAGAGTCACCTGTGTTTATAGTATGCTGACTGCCTAATTGCACTCAAAATAACAGCCACTAAAATCATGGGCTGGTTGTGTGCATGTTGCGCAGATCAAGGCATATCGTGAGTCAAAAGCTGATTATAAACATTCTGTGCTGCTTGCCTACAATTGATGTAATAGTCACTAATAAACAACCCACGCATTTTAATGCTTTGTGCATTTTGCAACAGGTCTATTACACAAATTATGAGGCATTTGCAAGGGGTCTCCATAATACAAGTGCTCCTTTACTCCCAGCTATCCATGTCATTGATGCAGGTATTTAAAACACAAGGCATTGTACACTTAATAGTCATTGCAGTACAATAAGGACAGACTTTCCATAGGAAAGCGAGTGACATTTGTTTGCAGGGAGATATTTGTCCCTTGGTTATACGACCCTGAGTGTTTCCTGGCAGAGATGTCCAGATAGGTGTCCAAACTTCTGTTTGACAAGTTAATGCTTTGTATTGAAAGTTGACTGGGTAAAAGCATCGTCCACAGAATGGCATATACCAGGGTTATGTCAATGGAGCGTACTTTGTCCTTGTTTTTGTGGTTTTGTCTGCATTTGTTCCATTACCAAGTATTGAAGGTCCTTACATCTTGTTTATATTAATTTGGATCCATTGTTCTCCATTTTGGTGTTAAAGAGATTGTTAACAGCAGGCAATTGCTTGTAATTTCCTAGGTCACGACTAGGTAGATACATGCTGCACTCTAGCTTAATGATGGCAGAATTTGTTATTCAGTGTCAGAGCTCTACCAGTTGCAATGCAGAATTGTAAAAAGAATTGTGATCCTTGTCCAAAGGTCATGTGACACCAAGTCAAAAAATGTGCTGGGTAAGTCTGAACAGCAGGGCATTTGCAGCCACTGATAATTAATGTACACCCAAGTTTATATTGGAAATTGTGTACAAAAATAAAGTAGTTGTATTGAGGCAGAACACAACCAAATATCAGAGTTTTTTATCATGGGCTTAAAGATGGAGACACGTGCACATTGCCACAAGGTGCCAGAACTACACACATCTTTCAGCTGAATGGAAAAATCAGTTAGTTTGTTCCAACTTGATTTCAAGATATCGAGATTCAAAGTATTGAGCATATAGGACGCCCAAAACAAACATGACGGTACGTAATGTTGTTTGTGCTCATGGAAACTATGTGATGTGGATGAGAATCATTCTAGTGCTTATGCGTCAGTGATATTTCGATTGGAGTTTTCAAAGCGTTTTCTGATGAAACAATGATTTGCAATAGGCTACTTCAGAATTTCTGATCTTACGTTCAGAATTTTTATCTCTTGTTCTTTGAATGAACATATCTTATATCAATGTTTATTTGACATTTTTCCCTACCCCGCCTCATTGTTCTTCCTGATGCACATTTTTAGAATTATACGTTTATACTCGGCTCTGAAATTCTTATTTTTCCAACCATAAATAAAAGGATTTGCAAGTGAGTTAATATAGAGAAGTACTTCGCCAATAATCCTTAAGATGTTCAACCAGTAGGGTGGGCATTGAAAATCCCTAAGTATTAGGTGTATTAGTAATACTAACAATATGAAACCCCAACAGACACTGAATACTGCTCCAACCGTAAAGATCATCTTGCTTATGCTAACTTGACGAGTACTGGCCGCAGTGCCATAGTAATTTTCTTGTGCACGAATCTTGTTGTTTTGTTTCCTTGCAGTATATAGAATGTTTATGTTGACGCCTGCATTGACGACCATTAAAATTGGAAATATTGATAGACATATGACTAATATGATGAAGTTGGATTCAATCTTCAAAGAAAGGCACACTGATTCATTCTGCTGTGATATTATGTTTCTGACAATTAAAAAGACGGCAGATAACACAACAGACAGCAACCATATGAATGCAACGACTGCAGTGGCTTTTTTAGTTGTGACTAGACTGTTATAGCGCAGGGGCTGATGTATGGCAATGTATCTTTCTACTGAAAGAAAGATCAGGGTTCCAAATGATGCAAAGCACGCACATTCACTTACAAATTTGATAACGACACACACTATAGATCCAGTTCTTTTTGCGGATTCACTAAGCTTTGTATATGGTGCAATTGTGATCCACAATGGTATGACAATCCCGAATAATAAGTCAGCTGCACATAGACTGACAATGCCAATAGATGTTGGAGAATTAAGCTTATGGTGCCGCTTTATCACAATGATCGTAGTCACATTAAAAAAACAGATGGCTGTACAAAGAATCCGCATCGTTGTTAAAAATAATACATTAGAACTTGCGTGATCTGATTTTGCTTCAGGGCAAACAGTTGCATTTTCCATCGGTGGTGAATGTTTGGAAACTTCTGACTTGTGTTTAGGTGACTGTATCGCCTGCAAGAAGAAATGCGTGTGCATGATCCAATATCCTAGTCTCAAATTGTATATCATGTTTATATATATATTTATGCAAATCGACAATTGCTTCTACAGATGGTAAAAGGCTATACCTCATACCTGTTTCACGATCCTGTGTATCCTTTGTATTTGACACCATGATGCAGGGTATATGATATATAAGGGCCTACCAGTACCAGATCCCGTACATGTTGAATTAATATATTCTAGCTATTAAAAGATCAGATGGCACATTGACATGATGACATGATGCATTTGATCGGCATGCAGGAACTGATGCTTTCCATTAAGCTTGTGTCTTATGTGGTTTGAAAGCATTTACATCTAGCATAGAAACGTTTACATAGAGAAAAAAAACTGAGGAGACATGCCATACTGTATGTACAAAGAAAAGTCCAGAGAGTATATTTTTGATGCCCTTAACATGGTATTGTCAGTTTATTTTCCATTATCTTGATTCGAATTTTCAAACAGTGTTTGTAAGACAATGAATAAGTACTGTTTTACTGGATGCATACACCTCCAACTGTGCATGGACAAACCTTTGACAAGTATGCTTGCCACTGCAGTAATTACAGTGACCAATATTCGTAGTGAAAAAAATCGTATCTTCCCCAGTTTGCCTAACATCTATGATTTGTGAACTTCTTCTCTAGTGTCATCGTCACCTATGTATAAAGGTGACTGGTGTCAAATTGTTAAATTGTATAACTGTGTATTAGAACTATTTTCAGGCCACGCTTGATACCCATAACTACAGGGGAAGGATTAGCAGCTCTAAGGTGCATTTTTTTGTGCAAACCAGTCCTGCAAGAATACAAATGAAAAATACTGCTGCACCATGTAGTTCAAGAAATTAGATCTAATACAGCTGGGACTACAGGCAGGCTTTCTAGACACGTAAAAAAGGATCTATGTAAATATCAGACACAATTCAGCTGACGTTATTAGCTTAATCTTGATGTAACAGGTTGGATTTCTCTGTATTTATGTTTCTCTGACTCGAAGCGCTCGGAATAATTTTGAAGACCTATATCATAAATCACTGGCTCTTACTGGCCTGCACTATGTATGAATACACTGGTCTAGGCTGGCAGAGGCATTCTTTGAAATATTCATAAATCTCAAACCCAACAATCACAACAAAGAGATTCCAGATTTGCCAAAGCATCAACATTTATCTTCCAATTCCGATATGACCAAACAAATTTCACTCCTGACTTGAGACAGGCAGTCACCCATAAAAGGTAGCTGGTGGTTTTAAACCGGTCCTCTCAACCTTATTAATTACAGACACTAGTGCTTTCAAAATGTATAGGTCTAACCACCCAAAACACAAATTTCATTACTTCTGCTAACAATAAAAAGAGACTTGGTAGGTGTGTCACTTTTTAGTTCTCCCGACTTGTCAGTCAGCTAAGTTTACAGCAAAGTAAAGTAGCCCTTCATCGTTTTTGTGATATCTATGAAGCTGGAACATTACAAACACGATCTACCTCCACTATAACTATGAGTCGGAGAACAAAGCCTACAGCACAACATAGCCAAGGAATTATTCATTAAATAGTACAGAAAAATATAATCCATATTTATAAATTCCAAACCCAACAATCACAGCAAAGAGATTCCAGATTTGCCAAAGCATCAACATTTATCTTCCAATTCCAATATGACCAAACAAATTTCAGTCCTGACGTGAGACAGGCAGTCACCCATATAAGGCAACACTTAAACAGTACACACAAGTTGAGAAATAAACAAAAGACAAACATTAATAACTAATATTTCTATTAATATCATGAACTATCAATCTCTTGGTGGATAGAAGGACATAGTAGTCACTGGAGCATACCTGGTACTGTCTATCTGTTGCTCTGTTTGTACCTATTTGTTTGTTGATGTATCCAACCATCCATCTAGAAAGGGTGTTGAAAATATGTGAGATAAGTTAGTAATGAAGATTGGGCCAATATCGGCCCACTTTGGTAAGAATGGCCGAGTATTTGGTCACCATTTCGCCAATTCTTAATGCCAGTTGGGAAGGTACCCCCAAACTTGTATTTTCTTGCTAAAATCAATGATTGTAATCTAGATTTCGTAAGTGTTAATATCATGATTATAATTCCTTTGGCTCTTGTACAATTGTATATCAGGTTGTCCTCTACTTTGTACGATGTTTATGTCCTGTTATATACCAGCATATGGTGCAGATCGTTACCAAATCTTTTGTTTTGATTAGTTTGAGACGTATAATGATAGTAACGTCCATGTTATTGTTGTATGATACCGCAAAATTTCAGTGCATTTTATGAAAAAAGTTGCCAGGTAAATTAATTAGAAGGTGAAGAGATATTGATTGGTTGGACAGAGTTTTGCAAATGTGAATATGTTGTAGACTTCTGGCAATGTGTGAAGATTTCAGTTGACAAATCATACAATAATATTATGTGTCGAAATGTAACTTCTTAAATAATCATCAAAATACTATAATTTGAATCCAAAATGTAGTAAAGACCTATCATGGAAGCATGTGCCATACTAACAGCTATGATTGGCATGGGCTGGTCGCATTCTTGACCATGTTTAATTTTTTAGAGGAAAGGACTTAATTAGGGGTAACCTGAAAGTTGGTGGGCCGTGTGTTCTCAATATATTATTATAAAATGTGTCAACGCATTTGTAGTATTTGTGTCTTTTTGTCCAGAACCACTTCTTTGTAGTCATTACAATATCCCGCAGTCCCAACTGTTTACCCTCCATAAGTTAACCTGTCACTTTCTAACCTTTAAACGTATAGAAGTACTATTGTCCATATTGTACACCTTCTTCTGTAGATTTGAGACATAGGCTATATTAGCCCAAATAAATTAAAGGGTATTCAGGGCGTAACTACTCTGAACATGTTTCGGTGCTTGTGTTATAATCCAGGTATAAATGTACAACCGACTAAATCTCAGCTGAGGAACTTTTCCTGGCTCCATTGTGTCACAAGCCACTTTATGATGCCACTTCAATATTGCTCCCTGGCTATGCAAGCTGTCATGCTACGATGCCAGGGACTGATAACATTCCATTTCATTGGTCTAATATATCATAAGTCGAATGTCAGCCTGAATGAGGGTCAGGGTCTTGACGCTACATGTCAATGTTGTAACATGGCTATGTAATCTGTAACACTATGATAAGAGTGATCACTAACTTTTTCTCTTCATCGGTCTAATGTTACATAACTTGAGTGTTAACCTGAATCAGGTGTTCAGGATCTTGACCTTATAAGGTACACTGTGACCTGAATTTTCCTCTTTTGTTACTTTACTATCTAACGACATGCGCGTAGTATAACAATTCCCACAACCTACTGTCTTATGGATTATTACCCTTAACCTGGCATACAATAGATAGTGCAATGTCGACTTTTATTTATTGACAGAAATGACTTTTCATTATTAATTATATATTACATGCTGAAAAATTGGTGCAAAATTATTGACAACCCCACGAATATTTTAATCCTGAAATTTGGCACTGTTTCATGTTTCCTGACAATGCACCCTGATTGAGTGGTGAGCATATGAAGCATTTATAGTACTGTAAAAGAACGGTTAGAGACCATACAGTTTCCCTTTCTTCGGTTTAACATTAATAAATCAATATTGACAAAATCACTTGACCAGTATGGCTGGTCTGATTCACAGAGCTGTCTGGAAGTTTTTTAAACTCCTAATCCACTTTACAGATTTTGCAACAAACAAGGTTGTACTTGGGACATTTGTAAAGTAACATTGGTTGTGCAGGTTGTGTACACTGGTTGATTCTTACCATTTTCTACAGATATTTCCAAGCCGCAAGCTATCATCCTGTTCTGGTATGGAATTTGGGAAGATTTGATGTAAAATCTGTTGTGTATTGACTTGCTAAATATGTCATTTATCAATATACATTTCTTCCATTACTTGATATAATTTTGTTGTTTTTGAAATGTATGTTTCCAGGGGAAAGGGCACAATCCTGATGATTTTGGATTGCAAGACGGATTTTGATGGGCCCCATCCTGCTTTCAATTCATTTCTTTACCATCGTTTTTAGAAGGTAATTTAATAAAATGGGGTTCAATTGATTGCCGAATTTTGTTACCCAAATACCAGTGTGACTTCATGAAAAATTGGTAGAAACTCTCCACCTTTTTGTACACACTGAATGTATAGGGGTAGCATTTAAGCTACATTCTTAAAGCACTTCCGTGTACAATTGCGATAATAAACAACCTTTTTTTAATTTGTGTGGTAATCCAGGAGGGCCCAGCAGTAACTTCTCTAAAGGGAAAAATATTAAGCAGCAGATAGAAACAAATCTAACCAATAAAAAAACAATATTGTCCAGGTTATCCTAGACTTTTTGAGATGTGTTCTATGGCACTGATAACAGTGTAGCATTCTGGTCAGGGAAATTGGCTTTTTTATAATTCCAAATCTTGTTGTTTGAAAGGTCAGTCTTTAAAAGGTGATAGCGGGTGGAAGCATAAAACATTGAATGATGAGAATTAGAAATAGGGATAAGAATGCCACTGTTGACTTCTACGCCAGGTGAGTCAGTGATATAAGGTTAATCAAGCTGTCAGAGTAGTCAGTGGTTCTCGTAGGTTCACTTATACGTTGAATAGACGGAGGTCACTGTTCTCTTATGAAGAATTCTAATCTGAACATCTCTCACTAAAGGTACCAGTTAAAAGAAGAGAGTGAGGGTTAACGTCAATTGCTGTTGAGATGCAGGTGTTTAGAAACTGAAGAAAAGCATCACTTACTTTAGCAAGTTAACCTGGGTGTCAGTAATAGTGACCAGATAGGGAAATTCAGTGTTTTGTGGGAATCTCCGTCAGATACACTATCATTTGCAATCTTCAAAATCTGTAAACATTAGACATGGTAGTGCGGCAGAAACATATAAAAGGACAGCTCTTCCTAGTCCTGCTGGGCGATCTCTTCTTAGGATAGGGTCCAAGTTGTCAAGAAGTAAGATTTGATAGAGAAACAGCGGTGGCTTAACCAAGTTTTAGACAGGTGAATTACATCAGAGTGTCCAGTGTTAGCAGTTAACAGAACCTCACAAGTTCACCGGTTATTTTAACACTTCAAACATTAGAAAAAAAAATGTTGTTATAGTTATTTTTAGCGGGGTTTGTCAAGTTTGCAGGCGTAAGAATGCACGTAGACTGAAATATAAAAACATTTGGAAAACTAACAGTATATGTTGTGGATACCAGAATCCCAGTAGAGTAATTTTTGTTGCACTTTGAAATTAGGAAGTAAAAGGAAAAGATTATGTTGGTTTGAGCAGTGCAGTCAGACAAAAATATTGTAGCGAAAGTAATCTTGAGGTGAGGCAGAAAAGTAATTCTACCTTAACCTATAGTAACAACCATGAGGTAAAACAAGAAGAAAGGAGAAAATGGCATTCATTCTGGCTTGTTTTAGTTCCACAATGTTTGTGGAAAGGCCAATTAAAAGTGTCAATTGGGGGTCTAACCTAGATATGAGTAAATGAGTCTAGACAGGCATGAATAGTATCGAATAATGGATATAGTTGTGTTCCGGTATTTAGGCAATATCCTAAGGGTGCAAAACGAGTAACACATTTGTAAAAACTCATGTATAAACACAAATTCGGTTGTAGTTGCACTGTTGTGTTGAAAGTAAATATTATTGCAAGTTGTCCGAACAAAAATACATAGGCACATGGCTGTTATCATATGAAATTCAAAGATATATGAATCCACATATGGAAGGCTATGTAGAAATTGTGGTCCCACGTTAGTAGGTTCCAAATTATTTTCATCCATGTGAAGATGAAGTCTCGAAGGAATGAGTAAATCGGACATCCAGAACATACACCCTATTACTGCATGTCGTTTGTGCTTATGGTAACTATGCAATACGGATGAACATTATTCCAGTGGTTATGAATCAGTGACGTTTTAGCGCAGATTTTGAATGCATTTTGATTGAGAAAGTGACTTGACAATTTGATTCCATTAATAAAAGTTTTGATCTTTTTAAAGTTAGCATGTTCATTTTCTTTGAATGAACATATATCACCGAAAAATAACTTAAAATGGATTGCAAACCCTGTACTAAAATTATTTCCTGGTATAAACATGAAATATGATATGTTTGTACACGTTTCTAAATTCCTGATTTGCCTGATCATAAATAAAACGTTTTGCAAGACAGTTAGTACTGACAATTATTGTGCCAATTTTGCACAGTGTGGGTACAGCATTGTGGCCTCCCATGTATCAACTATATTGTTAATACTAACATCATGAAACCATAATAGACACTGAATTCTGCTCCAACTGTAAACACCACCTTGCTTGTACTAATTGGATGAGTGATAGTCACAGTGCTATGGTAATTTTTATGTTCCAGAATCTGGTCGAGTATTTTCCTTGCAGTGTATAAAACTTTCTTTACTAATGCGTATATTGATAACTAACCAAATGGAAACTTCTCTTTGAGATCTGAAACGCATGCAAAAAGATATGAGCATGTGCATAATCAGACATCCTACTCGCAAATTGAATTTCGTACATATATGCACATAAATGGTTACTGCTGCACGAATTCAGAACTCAATACACAAGCTAGACTTCTTACCTCTTTCACGAACCCAAATACCCTTTGCAGCTGACACAATGATGCAGGGTGTGTGATATAAGGGCTTACCAATAACAGATACAGTACAATGCATGTGGGAATAATGTCTTTGAACCATTAAAAGATCGCATGACACATTGACATGATGCGTTTGATTTCCATGTAGTTGCTAATACTTTTCATTAATCTTGTGTATTTTCCACTTGTGGTTCCAGAGTGTTGAGGACTTTCCTGGTTATATCATAGTAATAAAACAAGCACAAGTGTATAGTTTTTTCGATCTCGCATAGAAACGTTCGCATTAAAAGAAAAAAAATGGGTGATATGTTATACCGCATACATAAAAAAATTCAGAGAGTGTTGTCCCATGCACATTAGACAGCCTTGGTAGTTAATTTTGTGTTATCATTCATTTGAATTCTAAACCACCTTGAATTGAAACTATAAATAGGTCTTCTTTTACTTCAAACAAGTAATGTCATTTGTGCATGGAAAAAATTGTAACATACTGGATGACCACATGCGAAGTGAAAAAGAATGATCTGTATCTTCCCCTGTCTGGCAATCTCTACAATTTGTTACTTGCGTCTGTAGTTTCATTGTCGCCGTTTTATCAGGAATGAATGGTATTAATATGTTTAACTGTACGTTAGACACACATCCACACACACACACACACATATATATATATATATATATATATATACATTTATACACACACACACACACACACACACACACACACATATATATATATATATATATATATATATATATATATATATATATATATATATATATATATATGCATGGTTTTCTGCATTTTTTGTTTAAGTCCGAAAATTGAGTAAATCAAGGATATGCCATCTGTATGAGTATAATGCATACAGTTAAGTTAGGCTTATTGTACTTGATGGTGAAAATGAATGATGTGTCAGGAGCTAGAGTTATGTTCCATGTTTTGTTTTGTTTCTTTTTTTTTTTGACTTGTGAATTAAAGTAAAATTGCTGCTTAGTAGACGTCAAATGATATTTTGTTCATCGGTGATCCAGTAAACGATACCATTCATTTTTTTTTATATCTGCATTGCCAATAGAACATCACAATCTAAAGGACACTTGCAAAAAATGTGTAAAGCAAGCAACCTTCAGCCTGTATGAGGGTACAAGAAAGATTAAAAAGCATCTCTTTAACATGTGCCCATTCACAAGGCCGGCCACTGCTAAGACAGAAATAATTTTTGACCCGCTAAAATTCCTTTATTGCTCAGTAATTTGCTTGAAAAACATGTTTATGATGAGTCTTATACATTTATTCGAGAATATTGTTTTTTGTATACATCTATACTGCTCAGTCCAGTTTTAGAGCACTGTACTCTTGCGAAACTGCCCTTATTAAAATCATAGATGAAAGGACGCAGAATATGGAGAAAGGCCTTTTGAATGAAGCAGTGCCGCTGGATGTTCAAAGAGCTTTTGATCCTGTAGGTGCTGATGTGTTATTACACAAATTTTATCTCTACCAATTCGATCAAGTAGCGATAACTTGGTTCAAGTCATACTTGCAAGAACGAGAGCAGTGTGTCCTTTTAAGGGGTCAAATATCTCATACTAAACAATTAATACATGGACTTCCTGAGGGTAGCATCCTGGGCCCGTTTCTCTTTATTTTCTTTATGAACGACCTACATCTTCATCTGGACTCTACTGGACATGTATGCAGATGACTTGACCTTACATGCCACAGGAAAACCATTGAAGGGACTGAGCATAAATTAAATAAAGACCTGGCGAATGTTCAAAAGTGGTTGCAAGTTAACGAAATGACAGTCAATGCAGATAAAACCAAGGTTATGTTAGTTACGATGCATCAGAAAGAATGTAAATTACCAAGATCAGAAGTCTACACTTTAAACAATATGGCCTCGGAGAATATGGAGTGCGAGAAACTACTATTTCTAATTGACAATTAGCTGTCCTAGATACAAAACATTGACAAAGTTGCTAAAGCCCTCAGTCATAATTTGGCATTCTTCCAAAGAATGAAGAAATACTTCCCTCGTGATACAAGGTTAACACCCTACAGATTATATTTACAGCCCTAGATTGACTACTGTAACACGATAGGGAGTAAATCTTCTAAAGTATTTGTATCCACATTCCTCAACAAATGCCCCTCCAATTCATTACGAAGGTAAACTAGATGACTTCATCAGCACCACTTTTCAAATCTTATGAAAAATTACCTACCTAACTGAGAGTAGATTCGGGACTGCATCATTAGTTAACAAAACTCTCCTTGGTCTTATTCCCGGATACACGTCGGATCTATTTCAGCGCCTGACGACTGTCAGCTCAAGAATTACCAAATGCAGCTTTTAAAACAAATTGTAGGTACCCCGACGTTATCTATGTGTGAGCCGTAGGTCTTTTAACAACAGTGCAGCTTTAGAGTACAATAACTTACCAAGCCATGTCCGGGCATGTCTTTTCTCATTAGCTTTTCAGTGCCAAGTCTTCAATTATTTAATGGATTCTGTGTAAACTAGACCAGAGTTTTACAACGTTTTTAATTTTTTGAGTATTTTAAATGTTGCACGGTTTATATCACACTGTGCTTTGTACCTTTTTACCAGAGGACCCCGTGTAAGATTAAGGTATCCCTTAACAATAGTTGTGTACAATTGTAATGTTTGTGTTATTGCCGCTTACAGATAAATTCTGTTAGTGTAAGATATGGGTATCCCTTAACAACAAATGTGTACAATTGTGATGTTTGAGTTTTTACCGCTTATAAATCAAGTCTCTTAATTACTTACCATCAGTTTCATGGGTGGTAGAAGAATGAAAATTCCCATCCATGGTAACTGTTGTTGTGATATACGAATCTATCTTTGTCTATTTTTGTATTTATCTGTCCATGCTATCCGATGAATATGTCTTTCTTTAATCCCGGTGTCCGATTTTTCAAACAACATAAGACAATATTGACGCCAAAACAGTGTAGCTGATACCACAAAGATGTGTATTTAACTGGATAGTTGTTTATGCTTTCGACCTGATAATGATAAATGAAAAATCTAAATATTTGAGTGGGTTAATATTGATGATGTAGATGATCACATGAAAAATTAGCAAAATTATGTATTGTGGATCCTAAAACAATTTACAAAGTCTCGTGATCAGAACCACTTACTCGGACAAAGTTGTATCACAATAATCGCCTGAATTATAATTTGAAAAGGAAACTGGTATAGCTGTCAAGGGGCATTTGGATAGCAACGATTTTATTTGAATGTGAATGGTATAATTCAGCAAAAAGTCATTTATGAGCAAATACTAAGAAAAATGATAGATGACAGTTTGACTCAATTTAAATCTGCTGAAGCCCAGCTTAGGAACATCAGTAATGCCAATGGCAACTCCATAAGAGAGACGAAACATTCAATTGAAGATGACAAAAATTAAGCAAAAACAAGAACAAGAGTCCGGTGGGGTTTGCTGGATATTTTGTGTACGAAGCCCTGCTTGAGTGCTGAAAATTGTAAAGCTGAAAAGCAGAATTTAAAATTAACTCACTGGGATAGAAAAGTTAACAATAAAATAAATCAACAGGGTTATGGCAAAAATAGAACAGAATGTAGTTTGCCGTATCTTACTGTTTATTATTAAAAATGCAGACTCGTTAATAACAAAATAGATGAACTACGCTTAAAAGCACAAGGAACAAACACATATTATAGGAATCACTGCGGTAAAACACCAAAACCTGGACTCAGATGGCAGATGAATATGTATGCATTTTACGTAGAACCTGGATGCTTCTGAATGTATTTTGACAAATGCAACTGAAGTGAATCAGTGTTGGCAGAAGTCAAACTGGATAACATTAGAAAAATGATAGTAGGTGTATATTGCAGTTCAAACAGTTCTTCTATTAATAACAAAAACGTGTTACAATTAATTGAAACAGTTTGTGAAGAGAAAATTTCAGACATGTAAATGGTTGAAGACTTCAGTTACCCAGAAACAGACTGGAAGAATCTTATTTGGAATTTTAACCCTAGGCATGAGGCAAAAGAGGTTTTAGAAGGAGTCAAAGAATCATTTTCATTTCAACATGTAACAGAACCTAACCACAAAAGAGATGCCCAGATGGCAAACATTTTGGAATTTATATTTGCAACCAAAGAATTACAGGTATGAGGCAATGCCACCTACTATTAGGAAGAGTGATCATTGTACTCTTTAATGTAATATGCTGGGTAATCTGAAATCAACACAAAAGACAGGATCAAGTTGCACTATTAAAAAGGACACTACGAAAACACAAAGACAAAAGTGGATCTTAATTACAAAAAGCACATTGGAGATGAGAAGTGTCTAAGAATGTAGGAATGCTTTAAACAATAAACTATATGATTCCTGTGAAAGAAATATTCCAAAGTACAAACGTGGAATGAATGCATATAAGCTAGTATAGATACATGGTACAGCCCATCAAAAATTATGAAAAACTACAAGGCATAGAAAAGATTTAAAATCCAGTCGAAGGACAGTGCTGCACATAAGGCCTTTGCTCCAGCCAAAAATCAATCCAGATGGGCCACTCAAAAACCTTGAAAGAAAATTGGCAATTGAAGTCAAGAAAGGTCCAAAAAGTACAGAAAAACATGATCCATATTCATTAATTCCAAACCCAGCAATGACAGCAAACAGATTCCAGACTTGCCAAAGCATCAACATTTCGGTTCCAATACCAAAGTGAAGAACCAAATTTCACTCCTGACTTGAGACAGGCAGTCACCCATAAAAGGCAACTGGTGGTTTTAAACGGGTCCTCTCAACCTTAGAAATATTCATCATAAACTGCAGACACTAGTTCATTTTCAAAAATGTATAGGCCTAACCACCCAAAACACAAATTTCATTACTTCTGCCATAAATAAAAAAAGAGACCTGTTAGGCCTGTCTCCTTTTAGTTCTCCCGACTTGTCAGTCACCTAAGTTTCCAGCAAAAGAGTAAAGTAGGCCTACATAGTTTTTGTGATATTGATGAATTTGGAACATTGTAAATACACTCTACCTCCACTATAACTATGAGTCGGAGAACAAAGCCCACAGCACAACATAGCCAATGAAGTAATTTTCAAAAAGTACAGAAAAACATGATCCATATTCATTAATTCCAAACCCAACAATGATAGCAAACAGATTCCAGACTTGCCAAAGCATCAACATTTCGCTTCCAATACCAAAGTGAAGAAACAAATTTCATTCCTGACTTGAGACAGGCAGTCACCCATAAAAGGCAACTGGTGGTTTTAAACTGGTCCTCTCAACCTTAGAAATATTCATCATAAACTGCAGACACTAGTTCATTTTCAAAAATGTATAGGCCTAACCACCCAAAACACAAATTTCATTACTTCTGCCAAATATAAAAAAAAGAGAACTGTTAGGCCTATTTTGGGACGTTTACAGCAAAAGAGTAAAAACTTTTTGGTGATATGTCAAGCCGAAAACAGAAACACAAATTGGTATACTCTATTCAGAAGAATGGGAATCATCTGCAAAAAAGCAGAAGCACTAAACACTTATTTCAAACAAGTGTTCACAATTGAAGACTGTCCAAACATACCATATCCTGTCTAGAGAATATAAAATTCTAAATTAGGAACGAGTAAGATAAACCAGATATGTTATTAAAAATAAAGATTTGAATCCTAATAAGTCAATAGGACCTGGTCAAATATAACCAGTGTGGTTTTTGTAATTAAGACATGAACCATTTGAGCTTAATATTTGATGAGTCTCTCAAGCCAGGTCCCTTACCCACACACTGAAAAAAAAAATCGAATGTTGCACTTCCACAAAAAAAAGGGCAGTAAATTCAAGACTGCTAACTACAAGCCATTTATTCTTGAATGAGTGTGTTGCAAGAGTTTGGAATCTGGCATTAAAGATGCAGTCGATACCCGACACTTTGATTTTGATTTTGTATTGCACATTCATACAAGGATGCAATCATGCTAGACCATGTAACTGTTATTTCTTTTCTTTTCTTTTCTTTTCTTTCACGAATGGTAAAACTGTAGAAAATTATGTTCTACAACATTCAGCATTTCGGTGGAGTCAACATAAATAGTCTGAAGGAACTGTTGTCACACCGAGATGACATGTACAGCGCGATACCCATTGTGTCCGACCAGTCATATGTTATTCTAGATAATCTTGTTGATTATCTGAAAGAACAAATTCATACTTTTCAGTGCTTTGTCTAAAGATTTTAAGTATAAATGCCAAATTTTACGAATTTAAATTATATGTTGATGATCTCGCAACTGATAATATTTACTTTAATGCGATACGGCTCCAAGAAACTTGGCTGGGAGGAAACTCATTTGACTCCTGATTATTTGAAAAATAAAAAAAATATATGTTCGTCTCCCTTAACGATTCATGTAGTGCCCATGACGTTTTTTTTCCATATGTACACAATTAATTCCAGTACAATACAGGAAATATTTATCCAACCAACCATTATATGGATGGCCAATATTTAGATCTTTGTGGAAAGCGTATGACTAAAACGATTTTTCTTTTTACATCAACACACCACCAAGGGACAGAAATGATGTCATTCTATTATTTATAAATGGTTTGTCTAGAACCATTGGCGTAAATTGTAATGAGTTATCGGACAAAAATCGTCCGCGTTGATTTTAATATTGATTTACTAATTTTAACATGACAAAAAATTTCTGATTATCTTGATGTCATGGTCATTAATGGTTTATAACTGAAAATAACGCTGCCAACTCGGTTTTCTGACAGACGTGCAACATTGATTGATAATATTTTTGGTGTTTATCAAGCAGTGATACGAATTTTCTCTCTTGTATTATCTTCACTGACATTTCCGATCACCTATCTTCATTTACGTGTATAGATCGAATATTAACAAAGCAAGACTCCCCAAAATCTGTTAAGACAGCAACAATGGACACTGCTTCAATACAAAATTTCAATAGCGAAATGAGCAATACAGACATAATGCAAAGCTTGATGTCCGGCCCAAACTATAATTCAAATATGAGTTAGGTCAGACCTTCCCAGAAAGACTGTGTGAAGCAAAGCAAACACATCTCACCATGAAAACATTGGCTTTTAATAAGTACAAATATAAACAATCTCCTTGGATAACCCTTTGTATGTTAAAATCTATAAAATTTCGTGACGGTATATACAGAAACCTAAAATATATCCCATTTGCTTCTGTTGAATGCGGCAATGCTAAGCCTCCATGTTTATGACCAATTCAAAAACACAATACGTTCCAACTGAAGAAAGACTACTATCACTAGAAATTTGAAACTGTTACGAATGATGAGGAAAACATTTGACACAATCAAATTCATTCTAAATTCAAAAGGAAAGAAGAAAGACTCCCGCTTCTTTTTTCCAGGTAGAGAATCACACACTTACAAATAAAGGCGTTATAGCTGAATGTGTGTTTTTTTTTTGTTATAAGCATTGGTCCAAACGTAGCCAATAAAATAGCCACACCGGGCTTACCTTCTTTTACATCTCACCTCCCACACCATAGAGATGATGTGTTTTTTTACAGATATTAATCCCAATGAGGTTGCATCATTTGGAACAAGTTTAAACTTTAATAATGATGATGATGATGATGATGATGATGATGATGATGATGATGATGATGATGATGGTGGTGGTGGTGATGATGATGATAGCAGTGCTTAATACCATTAAAGTTTAACAATTTCGTATTTTTGTGTAAAATGAATAAAAGCAATATTTGTCATCATAAAGCTCATCTTAAAACATAGAATGAGAAAGCTTGTTAGGTATGCCCTAGGCCTAGCAAGTGAGGCTACCCTAGTTCCAGTTGGGCCCATGGCTCACCCAACTTTGGTTTGGGCCACAAATCACAGTATTTTTACAATGCAACATGTCAAAAGCACTCTTCAGCATAAAATCTTTGCGACCTTTAAATTGATATTTGATTTAGAGTAGGGAATTATCCGACCAACAAGAGATAATCAACCAGAAATTTGCGCGCACGTCCCCAGTCATGTTGTACCGATTTACTCTCTCAGTGTAAACACCTGAATGCTATCTATCGATCTCTTTTTTTATATATCTGTTACCGACGGGCAAACGATAATACACATTGCATATTGAAATTATGACTACAAATCACAAATGTAGCCTTCTTGTGTCATTTTATTTTTCTTTGTTAGAACTAATATCTGAACATGACGCTCAAAGTTATCACTGTGTAAGTGACGGTAAGTCGCCCATTACAAGGTCATCACAAGCCTGAATGATCCAAATTAACCCTTCTTTTTATGGTCATTTCGGGAGTGCTTCAACCACACATATACGTAGAACTTTGAATTGATAGATAATTACCTTGTAGGTATTGTTCGTAAAACCTTTAGACAGCGTTTTCAGAGCAATTTTAACGATTAATCAAGCTAGAAAGTTACTCAGCTCACCATATAAAAATACTCGTATCAAGCTTCCGGTAAATTCCCATCCTCCACTAACGTCATCGTCAATTGGTATTTTTGTACCTCACTAGGAAGAGCGTTTTAATAAACAGGCGTATAGTTTAATCATATTTATTGTATCAGGATGGCCCTATTATATGTTGTAATGTCCAGTAAATTGCGCTCTTCAGAACATAAAGACACAAAAATTATATACATGACAAATAGGGCAGCCAATGGTCAGCAACATGGTTGTTAGTGTTACATAAAAACATATATTGTCAGATTATGTAAAATTAACAGGAACAATGTTAAAGCAATACAAACAATGCAGTATTTAGCTGATGTGAAGCAGTTCGTAAAAAACAAGTCCAGCCAGAACCGTCGCCCATTGAAATTACAAACAATTGTCTTCTTGTACCGTCTAGTATCAATTTTGAACTGTTGAAAGGGTGTAGACATTTGAATATTCTGACGACCAGATACCTCACCACTGCCATAGAAGAGTATTTTGGCTTGCCACCACCAATATGACTAATAAGATTAAAGCTAACATCAGGAGCAATTATAAGAAAAACATTCTTGGATAACATCTTTCTCTTAAGAACATAATTCGGACAGAAGAAACCAAAGTACCTGAAGGCTGGAGAGAGCTTACAAACATGCACAAGATGCATCTGCAAAGGTTTTCACTTTGTAAAGATTGAAATGTTGTGTGCAATATCGCAGGCATGATTGGGTATCACAGACACCAGTACATTTATCTCCATGAAGGTACAGGAAGGAACACTGTCGATAATGAAGGGGGGGGGGGGGGCTTAGATTCTGGAGAGATTAATTAATTACACACGTTTCATCCTAGCCAATACATATGCTCCAACACAATATTTTGAAGTTGATCAGTTGATCTTTTCATGTTTACTTGGCAGCAAAAAAAAAAAAAACCCTCCTCTAATTCAATGTAAAATTGACACTTGGGCTGACTTGTTCATTTTAACCCCATTTGTTACAGACGACAAAATAAGAGCATCAATTAAAACAGACCATCATCCCGTTAGTTCAAAACTGGAAGGTAATTTATTTTGTAAATGTGGCCCAGGTGTTTTGAAATTTAATTCTTCATTTAATAAGTGAATGAGTATTGCAGAGCAATACATAGTCCCCCGCTCGTCGCCCATGAGGTTGAATGGACTACTATATAGGGGTGTGACCTAGATGAAAAAAAAATTAAAAGTATGGCACATTCTTAGATTAAGCTTCACATTTGTGTAAAATTTCATTAATCTAAGTAAAAGGACAAAACAGTTATGGCCCGGACAAGATTTTGAATGGATTTCACAGTGACCTAGATATTTGACCAAGTGACCTACTTTTGCCATGTGACACAACAACTCCCCAGGTAGTATTCAAATAATAAATTTGGTAGCTGTAGGTATTATAGTAAGGGAAATATGGCATGGACAAGGTTTTACATGGAGTTTACACTGTGACCTAGATATTTGACCTAGTGACCTAGTTTTGCATCGTGACACACTTTTAGGTCACAATACATTATCAGTAAACTTTTATAACAAGAAGTCAACCGGACAAAATTTGTATTGTATCTTGAGCTTGCTTAATGAACTTCTTTAATTAATTAATTAATGAAAGTAATTAGCCACAGAAAACAATGCGTATGCACACCTACTACCTAAGGTCTACACACCATAAAAAATTCAAAGGGCTAGCATTAATAGTTTAGAAGATATGGCCCGGACAAAATTTGTCTTGCTTAACGAACTTTGTTAAATAATTAATTAATGCAAGTAATTATCAACACAAAACAATGCCTATGCACACCTACTACCTATGGTCTATCCACCACAAAAAATTCAAAGGGCTAGCATTAACAGTTTAGAAGATATGGCCCGGACAAAATTTGTCTTGCTTAACGAACTTTGTTAAATAATTAATTAATGCGAGTAATTAGCCACACAAAACAATGCCTATGCACAGCTACTACCTAAGGTCTACCCACCATAAAAAAAAATTGAAGAGGCAGCATTAATATAGGGAAGATATGTGCCGGACAAAATTTGTTTCTGTATATTTACATATCGATCGGTGACCCAAATATTTGACCTAGTGACCTAGTTTTGCATTATGACACTTTCTTAGACTAAGCTTCACATTTGTGTAACATTTCATGACTCTAAGTAAAAGGACAAAAAAGTTATGGCCCGGACAAGATTTTTCATACATATGTATTCTGTGACCCAGATATTTGACCTAGTGACCTATTTTTGCACACCATACACCTCTATCCTAGGAAATACAAACACATTAAATTTGGTAGCTGAGGGTGTTATGGTGTTGGAAATAAGGCCCGGAGAAGCTTCGGACGGACGGACGGAAGGACGGACGGACGAACGAGGTGCAAACCTATAGTCCCCCACCAAGTGGGCGGGGGACTAAAAAAAAATTACGTATGTTCAAAAAAGGTAAAAAGATACTTTTGATGTGTAGTGAAAAGCAGGATGATTACGGATATAGACCAGTTTCTTTTGTAGGATGTACTTAAATGTTGGTCACGTGGCACGGGTATTAAACGCTCGACGTGTAAGGTTAAGGAGCTTAGGGAAAACAAAAGAGGAGTCAGAAACTATTACTTTGGATGGAAATATCAATACAAAAGAGAGAATAGAAGCAATTAAGTCGAAAATTAATTGAAATTAGCGATCATCAAACACATGGTATAATGATACGACCACATGCAAGATGGTAGGAAGGGGGAGGAACACAAAGCATTTCTTGGTTTGAAAAAAAGGAAATTATAAGAAGAATGCATAACAAAATTACAGAGAGCAGAAAATGTGCTTGTCACAAAACCATAAATAAATTTTAGGACTACAGCACAAATTTTAATACAAATTTTATACTTCACAAGCTGAAACAGAAAATGAAACTTATTGTAGACATTCCTTTGACTCTAAAAATAATAAAACACTTGATGTTCAACAAAAACCGAAATGTGGGAGCATGACCACAAAAATGGAGTGCTTTGGAGTGTTGAAGTTGTTTAAAAAATCGAAAAATAGCCGAATTTTATAGATTGTTGGGAGCTGGTACACCAACATACTGGAAATTATATTGAACCTACCATTTGGTTACGGTGGACTGACACTTTATATATATATATATATATATACATATATATATCTGACCAAATTTGGTCATTAAATCGTAGCTTACCCTGCCAGTATCCTTTTGAAACAAGATTACAAAAATTCCAATTTTCTTTCTTACAGCGATTTGCAGTTAACAATGCACAACTGTACAAGTTTTAGCTCTGTGATTTGGATCATTGTCTGTTAGTTTTGTGGGGAAAAGGATTATATTGTATATAGGTTTTTCAGTTGTAATGATGCAAGGAACATTTTTGAACATTTGCAGAGCTGGTGCAACTCTTCCAACTCGAATTGTCAGATAGACTGATTTTCACATATCTTTTGATGATATTGATGAGAAAAATGATGCCTAAAGCAATTCCATAGGCCAAATACCTAATTCGTTGTTCACTGTGTACAAAAGAAAGGGTGTCATGCAGATATTTTAACAAATATTTTTTTGCAAATTGGAAACTGAAAGACACGTCATGTATAGTCAGAAAAAAAACAACATTTTTTGTATGAAGAACTGTAATTAAAACTGTGTAACACAGGAACAAATAAGCCCACATAATAATAATAATAATAATAATAATAATAATAATAATAATAATAATAATAATAATAATAATAATAATAATAATAATAATAATAATAATAAATGCTAACTATGATCAATCACAAGTATTTCAATGTGTCCTTACTGAATCATTCAGCCTGTTCTGGGAATTTACGCAATTTCCAGCGAATAATCTTGGAATAGAGTTAGCTTGTAAATTTTAAGGAATACCAATCAGCTTTACAGGTTCAAAGCTAAAGTCATCTATCTATCTATCTATCTATCTATCTATCTATCTATCTATCTATCTATCTATCTATCTATCTATCTATCTATCTATCTATCTATCTATCTATCTATCTATCTATCTATCTATCTATCTATCTATCTATCTATCTATCTATCTATCTATCTATCTATCTATCTATCTATCTATCTATCTATCTATCTATCTATCTATCTATCTATCTATCTATCTATCTATCTATCTATCTATCTATCTATCTATCTATCTATCTATCTATCTATCTATCTATCTGAGTCCTACCGGCCGGCCGTCCGCCTATAGAACTTCAATTATTTAGTGAGGGACTTGTAGAAGTCAACTCCCTCCATTTGATACTCTATAACAGTGATTCAATCACTTAACCTAATAATTAGATAATATTCCAGATTCATTGATGTCACAAAAAGCGATATAGGCCTACTGTCCACTTCTGCTTTAAACTGACGAACTAGTCAGAAGAACCAAAATAGTGATAGGCCTACCAATTCCCCTTTATCTTTTGCAGAAGTAACAAAATTTGGATTTTGAGTCGTTGGCCCTGTACATATTGGAAACACTATATTCTGTATTTAATGAAGAATATTTCAAAGGTTGAGAGGACCAGTTTAAAACCACCAGTTGCCTTTTGTGGGTGCCTGTCTGTCTCAAGTCAGAAGTGCAATTTGATTCTTCACATAAGTATTGGAAGATGAATGTTAATGCTTTGGTAACTCTGGAATCTCTTTGCTGTCACTGTTGGGTTTGATATTTATGAATATGGGTCATGTTTTTCTACATAAGCGCATCATGCTAGAGACGTCCATCTGTCTGTCTGTCTGTCTGTCTGTCCGTCAGTCTGTCTGTCTTTCTCTCTCTCTCACTCTATCAAGGGAGAGAGAGAAATTTGTTTACAAACAACAAATTACTTTCAGTATAATAAAGACAGGCATGTCATTTAGCCTGACTTGTAAAACGAGAAAGTAGGGAATCAATGGATTGAATAAGCAATAGTAAGAGACACAGCATCCATTATATATTGACGAAAAATCAACTTTTTATTGACTTTAGTGTAAAAATATTGACGTCCACTTTGATATATTCCTGTTTCAAAATATTATTTTATTTTTGCAGAATATGGTTCAAATAATTGGAGGCATGGCAAAACGTTGTGGAAGCCTCGATTACACCTATGGTGATTGAGTGATTAAATATAACAACAATAAGACTATTGATCCATGTTGGTGAATTCACAAGTTGTAACAATACCTTGGTCATTGTCAGTTTACGTGTCTTGTAAAAATGTATACACGATGCATAGCATAATATAGAAAGAATGACAATACGAAGATAAGTTGGTCGTACCCTCTGGTAATTAGTATATCCATCATGATTGGGGATTATGTCGAAAACTACATGCTTACTTCATAAACACAATGTACTGATCATCGGGCTGGGTAAGCGTGCACATCAAGGCATTTACAGCTGCTGTTAGTTGATTTACACCCAAGGTTATATTGAGTTTTATCTACGCAAATGAAGTAGTCGCACTCAGGCAGAACAAAACCAGATATCTAGAATTTTTGTTCTCTGCTTATAGATGGAGACACCTTCACCCTCTAACAAGATGCCAGAACTCCACACCTTTTTCAGATGAATTGAGAAAGCTGTTAGTTGGTTCTAACTTCGTTTGAAGATGTGAACATCCTATTCATAGTAATTAGCAGATAGCACACCCATACCAAACACCCTCGTGCTCAATGTTTCTTGTGCATATGGTAACTGCTGTAAGGATGAGCATGACTCCAGTTTTTATGCTTCAGCAATGTTTCAATGGGAGTTTTCAATGCGTTATCAGATGAAACGATGATTGTTAGCGATTGGCTTTCAAAAATGAAAACTCATTTAAATTTGAAATGTTTATCCCTTTATCTTTGAATGAACATATTTTATAGCAACAATTGCCTGAAAATGATTGCACACCCTGTGTCACTGTTTTTATTTCGGGGTGCAAATTTTTAGAATGACACGTTTAGACGCGGTTCTGAGATTCTGCTTTTCCAACCATAAATCAAAGGATTTGCAACTGATATATATAGAGAAGTACTCTGCCACTACTCTTCAATGTGCTGAACCATTATGGCCAGCATTCCGACGACTGCCCATATATCAGATGTATACCTAATAATAACAAAATGAAACCCCAGCAGACACTGAATACTGTTCTTACCATAACGGGCACCTTGCTAATACTAACGTGGCGAGTACTGGCGGCAGTGTTATAATTTTCTTGTACACGAATCTTGTTGATTTGTTTCCTGGCTGTGTATAGCACTTTTATACTTATGCCTGCATTGACAACCAACAAAACTGGAACTACTGACAGACACGTGACTGTTAACATGAAGTGAGATGCAGTTTTCAAAGGGTTGCACTCTGTTACATTGTTTTGTTCTTTCACATTTATGAGCATTAAAAAGATGGCCGATAACTCAGCAGCCAGCAACCATATGAGTGCAATGGCTGCTGTGGCTTTTTTAGTTGTGACTAGACTGTAGAAGTGTCATGGATGATGTATGAAAATATATATTTCCACTGAAAGAAAGAAGGTTCCAAATGACGTAAAGCAAGTACATCCACTCGCAAATATGATAACGTCACACACAATATATTCAGGTCTACTGTGGAAGCACTGAGCGGTAGATATACTGACAGTGTACTCCACAATGGCAGGGAAATCCCAAACAATAAGTCAGCCGCACATAGACTGACAATGCCAATAGATGTTGGAGAATCAAGCTTACGATGCTGCTTTATGAGAATGATTGTGGTCACATTAAAGATACAGATCAGAGTGAAAAGGAGCCATAACGTTGTCAATGATAATATGTTACCATAAAAAAGGGGACTTTGGTGATCTGATTTTGCTTGAGAGCAAACAGTTGCATTTTCCATCGGTGGTGAAGCTTTGAGAACATCTGACTCATCTGTGAGCCTTGAAATGCCTACAAGAAGAATTGCATATGTGCATGATGCAACAGCCCGCTCTAAAATTGTATCTGAAAGATATACACGATGCAAATAGACCATTGCTGCTACACGAATTCAGAACTCAATACACAGGATAGGCTTCTCACCTGTTTCTGTTTTTTTTTTTTTGTATCGTTTGCACCTGATACAACGACGTAGGTTGCATGGAATATAGAATTACCGGTAACTGGTACATTGCATGTTGGATTAAGGTATGTCGACTATTAAAAGTGGATATGACACCTTGACATGATGCATTTGTTCTGCATACAGTAACTGATGCTTTCCATTTAGCTTGTGTTATATGTGTTTTCGAAGCCTTTACATCTGTCACAAAAAGTCCTCAAAAAGGAAAATGTAGGGGACAAGTTATACTGTGTTCACAAAGATATATCCAGAGACTATAATTTTCTATGTACTTAACATGGTGTTGGAAGATTATTTTCTATAATCATCATTATATCTAGCACCGTTTGTGAGACAATAATTGGGTTCTGTTTTACTGGCTACATACATTTCCGTTTGTGCATGGACAGTATTTGGACATGTATGCTTACCACTGCAGTGACTATAGCGACGTATGTGTTTTACACACAATCGTATCTTCCCCTGCCTGACTTCTAAAATTTGTTAATTGCTTCTGTAGTCATCGACACCACTGTGTTACGAATGAGTGGTACAAATATGTTTAATTGTATAAATATCCTCATGCCATGCTTGATACCGATAAATAAAGTGAAAATATCAGCAGCTCTAATTTGAATTTTGTGCACACCAGTCCTGCAAGAAAACACAGGGAAAGTGAGACTCTAAAACAGAGAACTGATATATATATATATATATATATATATATATATATATATATATATATATATATATATATATAGAGAGAGAGAGAGAGAGAGAGAGAGAGAGAGAGAGAGAGAGAGAGAGAGAGAGAGAGAGAGAGAGAGATGAACATATATATACATATGGTAGAGAAGGCAGGCTTTCAAGACACCTACCACATGATCTATGTAAATACCAGAAACAACTAAGCAGATGCTCTAAGCCGATGAACTTGACAATAATACAGTAACTATAAGCTCATTGACATGAACTCTAATGTTAGTAAAATTTTCAAAGTCTAATGTTAGTAAAATTTTCAAAGTCTTTAATTTGATCTCGATGTACCAGGCTGGATTTCTAGGCATTTTCGTATTTCTGACGAGGAGCGCTCCATATAACTTGGCAAATCTATATTCTAAATCCGTGGCTCTTATTGGCCTGTGCTATGTATAAATATACTGGTCCAGGCTGCCAAAGGTATTCATCAACAGGCACTTGGGCAGTATACGCATGTTGAGAAATAAAGAATGAATGATATATTTTATTCATGAACATTTATATTAATTGCAAAGATGAATCACCTTTGTTTAATACCTGTGGTAGCCCAGGCGAGTCCAACATTAACTTTTTTAAAGGAGCAAAAATTGGTAGCAGCAGATAGAGACAAATCTAACAAATATAAAACAATGTCATCAAGGTTTCCATATACTTTATTGAAGTGTGTTATAAGGGACCCATCAGTAAGAATGCCACTGTTGAATGCCACGCCAGGAGCATCAGCGGTAGTAAGATAAAGCAAGCTGTCAAAGTACTCGGTGCTTCTAGTAGGTTCACTTGTGAGCTGGAAAGGGTTGCTGGAGAAAAAAGGTTTAAGGTAGCGGCATCGTTGTGGCGTAGGAGCCTAACTTTCCCGTAGGGCAAAATGGGTTTTTATCATTTTCTGAAAGCACAATACTTGAAGTATATTGCCACCAAAAATCAGATTAAAAAATTAAATATTTATATGAGAAAATTGCGTTTAAACGTTTGGAAGTTTAGCTGTCTAGTACACATGCTGGTTTCTGTTTGTTTGGATATGGTGATTTGCGACGGTGTTTTCGCAGCAATCCGTGATCGTCCAGATACCTGGCAACGGGAAGGGGCACACGACCGTCGCCCAGAACAATGGCGGCACGCTGAAGTGGAACGGAGCTGATTAGGCTTCAGAACCGATTAACGTTATGTAAACAGGCTGTTCAACGATGTAAAACTGATGACTTTCACGTTTTTGGGGTGTTCCTATTTGTGATATGAACTTCGGGATGCGTGATTTCTCCAAATGGAACATAAACGATGCTGACTTCGGAGTCCTTTGATCTTGGTTTGCGATCGAATACCGATACGCAACACGCGGAAACCATTACCGTATTCAGCGAAATTTAACAAAAAAACTGGTGTCCTTCATTATGTTGAATTTCATCATGGGTTTCCTATTTATTGTCGTATTTCATTTGAACATGAAACATTATGAGTTCGGTGGTTCTCTCGTTCAACTTTGGTGGTGCCAATGTGGCATTCATATATGATCTAGCTGACTAACTTACAATCAGTCTCCATTCATTTTCACACAGTGACAGTACAGTCAAGAACACAGAAGTTGTAAAATCCAAAATGCAAATTCAGAAAAATGCCTACAGTGAAAAAAGAAACTAAAGCCCAGCTACGTAAACGTCAAGCAGCCGAGTTAGTTGCAGTGGGAGAGACGGCACTTACAGACGAGATTACGCAACTGGGGTAAGTATATGTGTGTTTGTTATTTATTTGTTTGTTCTTTGCGTAGCATTGATATGACCATGGATCGTCGATATTATGACAGAGAATGAAAAGTAATATTGCTGTAGGCCTTGTTCTATCATATTACCGTAAATGTTTCCGTTCTGGTAATTGCCCATTGAAACTAATACATCAACCATGTCAACGTACGTATGTAAGTTCATATGCAGAAGACTTTTATTTCATCACAGTCTACTTTCAGTTGACAGCTATTGTTTGGCTCTCGCAAATAATGAATATGGACATTTTCAAAAGGATGTGGATTATGCCAACTTTCTCTCCCAGTTTTTCCATGGATGCACATGGGAGCAAATATACAACATTTCAATATTCAACAAGTAGCCGGAGCGAGACAATGCTGTAGGACCTATTTCTGATTTTCAGTATTTGCATTTATCAGACCTATTTCTGATTTTCAGTATTTGCATGTATCAGCACAGATAGGCGTAAATCTTGGAGTTTGAGTAGTAACTTTCAAATGTTCCCTTCCAAATAAATACAAGGAGTTCCCTTCCAACTAAATACAAGGAAAATGATATTCCGAAAATTGCATAAAACCCCATCACATTCGGGTAAAATATGTCCAGTAGTTTACTTATCATTTTGAACACGTACACCGCCCCCCCCCCCTTCGTATCGGGAGAGTACCATGAGTACCATGATGAAGGGATTTTTTTTTTTTACAACACATGTGTGACTAAGTGTTACACAGTCAGTTTGGCCCGTATTGTTACCTGGACTGATACTTTTATTATTTTTTTTTGTAGATATGACGGCCATGGATTTGTGACGAGTTTGAAACTTGGCGTTACAGCTCTCCAGCTGAAGAGAAACATGGCGCAGAGGAAGATGAGATTTATTCACTACTGCTCATGGGCTAGGAGTTTGAGAGTAAGTCCCAGATAACAACACTTGAATTATTTTCTGATTATCTGGAGCAGTTGTCCGAAGTATATAATTTTCTGCAGTATTTATACAACTTTCGATCTTTTCACCAAGTTGATAGTTCAGAATGTTACCCAAATTTGTCTTGTAGCAGGGAGCTTCTAGAACATGTCTCCGCTTGTCGTAATATTCTTATGGGTTGTTCAAAAATGTAATGCAGTAATTCAATGATGCAACTTAGCATTTTTGCATTCAATAAACAAAATGGGGGGGGGGGGGGCGTTTAATTAACTAGTCATGTTGTCGTGTTTTGTCTTTGCAGGAAAAGGAAGTTGGTCCCGAAGGCTGTCAGTGCACCTACCCGGCCCAGATCCTGGCATTTCTGCGTGCTATGCTGCCTTTACAGGTCAAGGGGGAGTTCCGCGAGTCGGCGTACAGGGTTGATATGGCAGAGTTCTGCAGGGCTGTTTGTACCAAGTTGGATTAGAATACAGTGAACTTTTCTCATGACATAGCGATAAGAACATGGACAAAAAAAGTTTTCATGTCAAGTTGGATTAGAATACAATGGACTTTTCTTACGACAAAGTGATAAGAACATGTACAGATAGTTTTCATGTAAATAAAATTTTGTAAATATGAATATGGATGTTGTTTATGTTGTATCTTTTTTTTCAAATTGTGCAGCAAGGTCCTTATTTTCCCAGGCCATATTATTTCAACTGTAGCATTACAAGACCAACTGAAGGTTTCGAAAAAATAGATTTGAGTGGACTACGGCTGATGCATTGCCTGACACGGACGAATATCTCTGTATGTCACATACAGTAATTATGTGTAGTAGATAAAAACCAAAGCTTGGTCTGCCATATAGAAATCTATATACCCCTCCCCTTACTTTATTTGCATGAAATAACTTCTCTGGAATAATGTTGATTGTTCATTACAGGTCTGTCATATATCTAGAAATGAATCTTGCCAGTCATTAATAATTCACAATATAGTGCTACTGTTTCTGAAAATGTAGTCGTTACATATATATATATATATATATATATATATATATATATATATATATATATATATCTATATATATATATATATATATATGTATATATTTGTGTGTGTGTGTGTGTGTAATGCCTCCTAGTTGGAAAATGATTTATTGGCTAAAGAATCAAGAAAACAATCAATGAGATAAACAACAACAAAAATATCTTATTCAACATAAGCTCGCGGTGGTGGATGGACCGGGCGTACATCCTCGGGTGGCAAAGGGTCACACAACACAGCTTCCACCGTGCATTGATCCACGTCCCGGGGCTGGATCGCATCGCTCACAAGTTTTCTGCCTGTTGCACAATTTGCCTGTAAACTGACTGCGTCTGTGTCTGTAGTCTGTTCGTCTCTCCTCTTTGCCAGTAGTTGCTTTACACTCCCTTTCATCCGCTTCGTCCGTTGATACCTGGGCATTTTTCAGTTTTCGTGTCCTCCACTTCCAATCGTAAAAATTCTCCAAGTTAACTGTAGGTTCTACTCGCTCAAAGCTTTTCAAAACACTGCAGGCCGAAGTACCAAACCATCGGCGTAATAAAGGCATTTTTGTCTTTGATCGGAGGTGATGAGAAGTGGGTGAGCTAATCCTGCCAGATGAGTACACTTTACCCAACAAACTGTCAGATCGCTCCCCGTTCCACAAGGCAGTCGCCATTTTTAAACAACCTGTTGTTGGGTCAAGGTCAGGTGACTCCGCTAATCCGCTTACTATGCCCTTTCGTGTCGGGCAGAGCGTGTGAAACCAGCCACAGAAAGCTGACTGCATGGTGGCTTTTGAAGGATTTGACTTCAAAAACACCTTTTTTAAGCCACTAAAAGGCCGATTCTTTTAATTTCAAAGGCATATATGAGAGCCTCTACATGTTTGTAGTTTGTGCTAGAAACTTTGGGCCGCGGGAGTGAGTATCTTCATGTAAGAGCCAATCAATGCTTCAAGATTGACAATCATGCCTTTCATCGCCATTTTCTCAAAAGCAAGTTTTTCATAAATCGATCAATTTTTCTGCAGGCGTTTCTTGAAAACGGATCAAGATATCTTCACAAAATAAATGGCTCTGCCAATATACGGATCTGCTCTAGGAAACATTTTTTTTTTATACCTTTCCAACCCTTCCTTCCGTGACTTTTGTGGCCCCCAAAATGAAGAAACTGTACAGTCTTACGGACCAAAAGCAAGATACGTTTCCTGCGTATTTGTCTATAGTTTAATTTTCTATAGTTGTCAGTCAGAATAAAATAATATTTTATCAGAAATCCTTGCAAAATGTGTAATTTCATGACATTCAAGTATGATTCCTGATAATGCAAACATCTGTGAGATATCGAAAATGTATAGTTTTGCTGGTAACATAAGAAAAATAGGCAAGCTGCATCAGGTCAAAATCGCAAGTCTGTGTAACGCGCTAGTAACGGTGCCGCTGCCTTAAGATCACTGGCCAGTTGTCAATATTCTCTTGCCAGGAATTCCGATCTGAACGTCTGAAGGTAGCGGTAATAAGAAGAGAGTGAGGGTTACTTTCAATCACTGTTGATAAACAGGTGTTCAGAGACTAGAGAGAATTATCCAGTATTTTGGCAGGCTACCCAGGTGTCAGTAATAACGACAAAATAGGAAAAATCCGTTTTCATGGAAATCTCAACCCAGATGCACTCTGAGTTGAGATCTTCTAGATTTTTGCACCTTGGACATTGTTGTGAGGATCAATCATATATGAAAATCGCTCCTTCTCGTCATGTTGGGCGATCTCTTCTAAAGATACATAAAGGTTCCTACTCTTACCTGGAGTGCGTAGAAACAAAGGGGAACCAAAATTGCCAGTGTATCCCTTTTTTGTATACAAACCCATCGATGCATACATTTTTAGTTTTGTAAATATATGTCGTTTCTTTGCATGTGACAATAAATATTCTAAGATTAATTTGTAAAATGGGAAGGGCATTTTATTCAAGGGGTCTGATTTACACTTTGAGAAAAGGATCAGAACAGAACTCTTGGAATAAAAAGCTTGAAATCAATGTTCATGTAAAGAAAAGAGCATGGCTTAGGTAATATTTTTTGTTTGTTTTCCGTTTAAAGGAATGGTTTATATGTTATTGATCTTTTAAGCATCTATAATTAACATTGATAACTTTTTTCCATTTAACAGCCGAAAAAAAAAAAATACATTGAAAATTGGAATATTGCCAAACAAAGAAAAAGTTTTCTTTAGTGATACTTAAGTGATGGTTATCTAAAGATCACCATAAGTGACCACATTTAACAACCAATTACATGCATGACAGCGTAAAGCTCGTACTGACAGAGGAACACGTTTTCATCTTAAAGTTTTATATGAAGTAAACATGTTCCAGTGAAACTATTTGTCGTGGATAAAGATCAGCACTTCATCATCCAATTAGTAACAAAAGCTCAATTTCACTTTTTGAAGGTCTCAAATAAGCCAAGGCAGCTTAAATGGTGTCAAGAAATGAGATTTGATCTGGACAATTCTCGTCCAAGCCAAGTTTCAGACAAGGCTAACACATCAGAGTTTCCAGCATTTATGAATAACGGAAGCTCAAAACTTGGCCGGAGCTTTGGACACTTTGAACAAAAGAATTGCAATTTTTTGCATGCATTAGGGCATGTGTGAGTGAATTTCCAGGCGTCATGATGCACCTCAATGGTAGACCGAAAAAAAAAACATGTGGACAACTAACAGAATATGATGTATGTAGCTGAATCGCAGTAGAGTCATATTTATTTCAACTACAAATTGGAAGCAAAAAGAAAAGATTATGCGGGTTTCAGCAGTTGAATCATTTCGGAGATGGTAATCTACAGGTGAGACAGAAAAGTCTACTGGTAACTGTTAATTGTCCCATGCTAACAAATATGAGGTAAAAGGAGAAGGAAGGAGGAGACTGTACTATTTCTGGCTTGTCTTTGTTTCAAAAGTTGTGAGGAGAGGCTGGTTTAAAGTGTCAATTGAGGTCTAAGTTGTATATGAATAGCTGTGTTTAGATGAGAATGAGTAGCAAAGAATATTGATACTTGTGTTGCGTTATTTAACCAATGTCCTAAGGTATCAAAACGAGTAACACAATTAAAAAAATCAGAAACAAATAAAAACAGTGGTATACTGGGATTGAAAGTAAAGGTCATTGCAAGTTATCCTGAGAAAAATATGTTGGCACATGGCCGTCATAAAACTAAATTCAAAATATATAGATACGTGCATGAAACACTATGAAGAAAATGTGAAAATGTAAGAACATACCAGAAGAGCAAGACATAATTTGAACTCTAACGACTATAGCAATCTGTTCCCATGTAGAAATGAACAGAGACACATTGTGCAGGTGTAGGTAAATCTAATGCACCGTTGAGGACATCGCATACTTGCATCAGGCAGCACACACATGTACCAAATAGAAACTATATATTAACGCTAATGGTCACTGTCTTTACATGAGTCAAAGAATTAGCCCGTAATAAATCTTGAAAATATAGGCACTTGCATATTAATATATAGTGGCTCATCTTACATGTCTTATATATGCACTAAAGAGTGGTTTTCTTCGAGGGCTAAAGGAAATAGGGTATGCAGTGAAACCATGCAGAGAACGTAAAAAAGCAGCTCTGTTTAAATACACTAGGTTGTAGGTGCATACACATGACTTTGTATTTGTATATACCTTACTAGCTGTTGGTACTGACATGGTAACTGAGATATCCCATGTATATGCACCTTTGCAAGGGATGGAATAAAAACAGTGTAACACGTGTAAAAGACAGTCCGCCTGATAGAACAATCACTGACAATGATCAATCACATGTAGACCAGTTAAACACATTCTTAAGGACTTACTCAGCCCATTGTGTAAATTCTCGCGAATTGCAGGGCGTATTATTGTAATAGCGTGAGCTCGTCAATTTCATTTGTAATGCAAGAAAATTGTAGACGTTAAAAGGTGAAAATATGTCGAATGGAGAATACATTTCATGCTTTGTAAACTTCAGCAAAAGATACCTGGCTAACAGCCATTTAGCAGGGTGATTTTTACCCCCCCCCCCCCCCATTTCTTGCATGCAAGCCTTGCTGCAGGCATCAGACTTGACCTGGACTGCAAACAACACCCATTAACTCTAAGTAATTGCTATTATGTAATCAATGTAAAAGCACTTTCTTCGATAGATTAGGGGCTCTAATCAGCTTCTTCCAGTAAACTTTAGTTTCAAATTAAAACAAAAAGGTGGTAATCATGTTAAACTTCAGAAAACACTTTATTTAACTGACACATTGATCATGAACATTGGCCAACAGAAAGTGAATTCTTGCATCCATTTTGTACCAAGAAGCAAAGGAAACTGAGTGTTGGACTTGAAGAGTGTTGGACTTGGGTAGGGAAACGAGAAATGGGCGCGCAAAATATACATTCTCGGTAGCTCAGGTGTATATATATATATATATATATATATATATATATATATATATATATATATATATATATATATATATATACATATATATATATATACATATATATATATATATATATGTGTGTGTGTGTGTGTATATATACATATATGTATATATATATATATACATATATATATGTATATATATATATATATATATAGAGAGAGAGAGAGAGAGAGAGTGAGACAGACAGACAGACATACAGGCTGAGAGTGTGTTCGCAGTGATCAGAGTCTGGCCTCAAAGAGTGTTGGACTTGGGTAGGGAAACGAGAAATGGGGGCGCAAAATCTACATTCTCGGTAGCTCAGGTATATATATATATATATATATATATATATATATATATATAGAGAGAGAGAGAGAGAGAGAGAGAGAGAGAGAGAGAGAGAGAGAGACAGACAGACAGACAGACAGACATATAGAGAAAAAATAGTTGTTTACCATCAACAACAGCTCGCATGTCAACTAGCCTGACATGTCAGACGGGAGAGCTGAACATTAGTTAGTTAGTTTCAGTGATTTTCCTCTGAAGTATAAGATCTGATACCAGGACCAATTTGATATGGTCCTGGTCCAAGATAATGAGTAAATTTCATGTGAAATGGTCCAAATGAGTGCAGGCATGGCATTACACAGTGGAAGCAACAAGTACGTCTGTAGTGAATAAGTGATTGGAAATAAGACCTCTACTACTGATCCATATTGTTGAATTTACAAGATTTTGCGACAATAACTATACCATTGTAAGGTCATGTTGTCATTATAAGTTGCATAAAATAGACAGAATGACAATATAATGGTGAATTTACAGGGTACTGTTGAAATCAGTATCATAAACACAACGTAGTGATGATTGGACTGAAAATTCATGCAAAACATGGCATTAGCAGCCACTGATAATTACTTTATACCCAAGTTTACATTGGGAATTATGTAGAGAAATAAAGTATTACCCACACTATAACTAAGGCATTACACAACCACATATTTGATTTCTTCACCGTCTGCTTATAGATGAAGTCACCTTCACACCGCCACTGGGCGCCAGAACTACACACCTGTTTCAGTTGCATAGAAAAAGTTGTTGGTCGTTCCAACTCAATTTGATCCATGCGGAGATGAAGTTGCAAAGGAATGATAAAATCTGACATCCCGTACAAACACCCTCGTACTCCATGTCGTTCGCGCTTATGGTAACTGTGTAACACTGATGGGCATTATTCCATTGGTTGTGATTCAGTGGTGTTTCAATGGAGGTTTGAAATGCATTCTCACTAAAACCGTGGCTGTTTTGAATGTGCACCCTCTTAAAGTCAGTGTGCTGTTCCGTTTTCTTTGAATGAAAACAATATAACCTGTAATTGATTTCATACCCTGTGTCAGAGTTATTTCCTGATTAAAACCTTTAATACCATACGTTTGTACACGTCTCTGAATTCCTGATTTGTCCAACCACAAATAAAAGGATTTGCAAGACCGTTGGTATAGAGAAGTGCTCCGCCAATTTTCCACAATGTGTTTGACCAGTGGGTCCAGCTTTGTTGCCTCCCATGTATCAACTGTATTGTTGCTACTAACGGCATGAAACCCCAACAGACACTGAACACTGCTCCAACCATAAACAGCATCTTACCAATAATGACTTGACGAGTGCTGGCTTTAGTGCGATGGTAATTTTCCTGTGCATGCATCTGGTTGATTTGTTTTCTGGCAGTGTATAAAACTCTTATACTGATGCTTGTACTGACAACTATCAAAATGGACATGATTATCACATACATGACTATTGCCATAAAGTTCGATGTATCGTTCACAAAGTGGCACTCAGATTTACTGTCAGTTTGTTCTACATTTAAGACAATAGAAAAAATGGCGGACAAAACAGCAGTCAGCAACCATATAAGTACAACAGCTGCTGTGTTTTTTTCAGTTGTGACCGTACTGTGGTAGTGCAGCAGGTAATGTATTACAATGTAACTTTCTACTGAAAGAAAGGACAATGTTCCAAATGACGTACAGCTGGAACATCCAATCAAAAATACCATACCGCCACACACAATATATCTCGCTCCTGTAAAAGCACTCAGCTGCACATATTCTAAAAGTGTCGCCCACAATGGTAGGGCAATCCCAAACACCATGTCAGCTGCACAAAGACTGAGAATGCCGATATATGTTGGGGATTTAAGCTTACGAAGCCACTTTATGATAATGATAGTGGTCACATTAAAGATACAGTAAGTGGGCAAAGTATCCATAGCATTGTCAATAACAATGTGCTAGAATTGAAAAAGGAATTTAAGTGGTCTGATTTATCTCCGGGGCAAACTGTTGCATTTTCCATCGGTGGCGATACTTAAAAACTCGACTTCTCCTTGCAGTCCGAAATGCCTTCAAGACTAAATAAATATCTGCAGGATCCAACATCCCACTCTCAAACTGAATATCAAATTCAGAACTTAATACGCCATCTAGACTTCTTACCTCTTTACGATCCTGGGTACCCCTTTGCAGCTGGCACGGTGATCAGGGTGTATGCGTTAGGGGCAAACCGGTAACGGATTTAGTGAGGACCATGTATGAATAAGGAATTGAAACCATTAAAAATCGCATGGAACATAAAGGTGATGCATTTGATGTCCATGCAGTCTCTGATGCTTTCCACTGAGCTTGTGTATATTCCACTCATGGTTCCACAGCAAAAGATGTTCCATATGTATATCAATGCATCAAAAGAAACAAAGGTGCGAGGCTTGTACATGTCTGTCTCATAAAAACGTTCGCATTGAAAGTAAGAAAAAAATAGGAGACATGTTATACTGTATGTACAAACAAATATTCAGAGAATATATTTTCACATATATTTCACATGGTGTTGGCTGTTTATTCCCTGCTTTAGAATTATAAACCATGTTTTCGTGAAACTATAAATAGGGACTGTTTTACTTTATACATATATCTGCATGGACAAAATTTTAACATATATGCTGACCACTTCAAAGTTATAATAAACTTAATCCGTAGTGAAAAATGATCTCAATCTTCCCTTCTCTGACACTACATGTGGAAAACCTTAATAATTTGTGAATTGCCTCTGTGGTCTCATTATTACCATTTTATGAATGGTACAATGAAACCTTGTTATAATGACATCATCTGTTCCTTGAAAATGTGTCATATAACTGAATATGTCAGATAAATGAATCACATAACACAGAAGATGGTAGAGGAATATATATGTTTATTAAGGAGAACTAAAACACTTCGTGATGTGACCTTGTCAATTACAACTAAAGTGAATCAATGTGGGTAGATGTTACACTGGATAAAGTAAAAAAATGTACCGATGTGTATACTGTAGTCCAAAAAGTTCATCTGTTAACAACAATTCTTTGAAATTAATTAAAGCACGTGGTGAAGAGAACATTACAGACATGTTAATGGGTCGACTTCAGTTTCCCGTAAATTTACCGAATCATGAGGTTCACATCATTGTTTTGTGTGTGTGTGTGTGGGGGGGACTTTTGTTCTGGATTTTTTCCCGTTATTCTCGTGTGTGTTTGCGTGTTTTGCTTTGCTTCTTCGGATTTTCTTTGGGTGGGAGGGGGCTATATTTACACTATTATCACTATATGTATGGTAAACTAAATAAATTTAATAGTATCAATACCGATACTATCAGTACACGATTCTAATTTGTTATTTTTTCCCTCAGAATGACAATTCCGAGGAACATACCACTTCGTTGTTTGCTGTCAAGTTCACTACATTTGTTTTTGTTTAATTAAATAAGAAACTAATTTTTGAATTATATCTTTGTAATTTGGTCATTTAAGTGCCGATCCATATTCTTTGTAACAAAGTTTTAGAGGATATCAAGGTCTGTTTAGTATCAAAATTTTGGTATGATTGGTCATTCCTTCTCATAATTAAGGTTCAAAACATATCGATTTGGACATGTCTCAGACAAAATATAAGGTTGCCAAAATATCAAAATGAGCAACATTGCCCAATACCCAAAATCAGTTTGATGTTACCTTGACTCGTTGGGGAAAAAAGATATTTATGAAAGTCATGTGAGTAAGACACTTATGCTTATGAATCATTTGCTGACTACTTTCCAGATTTTTTGTCATTGGTCATTCCTTTTCATGATTAACGTTAGAAACGTATCAATTTGTACATGTCTCAGACAATTATTAACGTCACCAAAATAAGCAACATTACCCAATACCCAAAATCAGTTCGATATTACCTTGACTCGTTAGGAAAAAGATATTTATGAAACTCATATGAGAAAGACATTTATTACTATGAATCATTTGCTGACTATTTTTCAACACTTAAAAAGGTTTACACCCTATGCCCCTAGTTATTATATGCTTTTTGTATAAAGAGCTATAACCAACCACATCTTTATCACTACATACTTAAGTATATGCTAAAATGTATGTGAAAAAAACACTGTTTACACATGAATTGGATTTTAGTAGAAAGTCTTGTCCACAAAATTGGTCTGTTTTCATTTTCAACGATTACAAGTGACAAAATATGGTCATGCGTTTGAGCTATGAGCGAAATGACATATAGCTTTTGAAAAAAAAAGTCAATGCAGCCTTAAGGTGAAAGATCTAAATCCAGCACATGTGGAGAACCTTTAATCACTTTTTTCATAATTTAAGATAATTTGACACTTTAACTACATGCTCCCCAAAACTCAGATATGTGAACGTAAAATTTATGAGAAAAATCAGGCAAAACGCTTGTTTACACTGAAAAGTTTTAGCAGTGCAGACCAATACGAGTTCGTTTGCATGGGCATGATAATGAACCATGCCATTAGTCCATGACCCCTGGCAACCAGATGAGCCACTGACAAGAGTCACTTATAGGGTGCAGACTGAAAAAGGCGCCCAAAACTACCTTCCTTAAAGAGAGTTTCTTAAACGATTCCTTCAAAATCATTCTTCAAGGATCTCCACTCCCTGACATGCATTTCATGCTCTGACCCGTATATGTCTTAAAGCCGGACGCGATTTTCATGCTCTCGGTCGTCCACCTCTTAAAGGTGGCACCGGCCTGTCCAATGGTTGGGTGGGTCTCGCAGGAATACCCTTCAGATTTGTTTCAACATAGAGGCCATTGCTACCGTATATTGTGAAAGGCCTCATGGCCCCGCATACTCATGATGTGTGCTTTATATGATATGTACTTGGTACAGGTTTTACACACGAAATAAATGATTTGTGAATTTTAATAAGGCTTGACCGGGCTAGTGATGCACGCTTTAACTCTGTTCAATTCTCTATGATGATAATTTTAATATACTTAAATTGCCCTTTTGTGGGTTTCGTGCGAAACACAAGAGGTATATTTAGCGGGATTTTGTGGACGGAGGCGTTCATCACAGACCAGGAATATGTCTCCTTAAGGGAAATCGGCAAACTAAAAACTGTTTGGATCCAAAAAGATGTCCATTTATGATTTCTAACTCCATAAAGGCAGCCTTTATGTTTCTCAACCACTGATTTCACGCTCGCCCGAAGATTTCATGCAGCATAGGGAAAGGGCATCATTATCCATGGAGAGAAAGATGGACCAGTTCGGACTAATTTCTACCATTGTTCTGACTACTTCTAAATTCTCTATTGGTGTGAAAAGAAATGTGGATCCACACCTAAATAAGCCAAATGTTGTAACGTTTGATGCTCCAAAGTTAAAAAGTCAAATTTAAGCGACATATACGTTTTTGAATGACTACATCACAGGGACAAAGCTACAAGTTTATTTCACAAAAAAAAAAAAATAATAATAATAAATAACTAAATAAATAAATATAAAACCCAGGACAGAATTGAGTACGTGTCATATTACAGCCATGAATACATACGAATTGGGAAGACTTTATTTTAAAGCAATTTTATGGGAACTGTTTTTTGCTCAACCTATAAAATTTGTGTCTCGCCTCACAAACCAGCGAATTGCCCTATCACACTCTAATCAACGGACGTCAAAAGAAAAATATTATATCCAGAAGCGGTTCCAAGGACTTTTTCCTATTTTGGAGCAATTTCTAGAAAGAAAACTAGCAACCTGTCAGAACCAATTTAAAAATTTATAACTTTGTATTTATGCCTTTTCGGGACTCACCATTGGATTCGATCCTGGATATATATATATATATATATATATATATATATATATATATATATATATATATATATATATAAGTTTCTCCGATTTCAATTTGAAAAAGAATAATTTATGTGATTTCTGCACATTAAATGTGAAAATCATATCAATTCAGAAAGAATGCTATAAGATCTCAAAAAACTACCAATCACGCAAAACAAACTATATTTTCAAATGTATTGAGATGTAGTACTAAGAAAATATATAGGTTTACTGCACTTGTGAAAAAATTTAATGAGTATTATTCATCCAAAGTTGCCAGTCTCGCTGCGACGTGGCTACAGATCGTCCACCTGAGCGAACATCTGTGGAGTTAAAATGGCTCCTCAGGAGGCCCTGACACAAGGGCATGCATCATATATACAGTACTATGAGCAGAATACATGCAATGTACAAACACATTTCAAAACGTACTGAGTCTTAATGGCAGGAAGGACGGCCTTAGAAACCCGTTGGCCAGGGTAATAATATGATGACCCCTGTGGGTGTAGGGGTATATTTATAGACTACCATAATTGTATTGAGATCGGAAGCAGAATATTTACCAATTTAGTGCTAAGATATTAAATAGCAAAAGTTCTCTCACAACATGATCGCATGTATTATGTCTCACCATTGCTCTCATTTCTGTGGCTTACAGCAGATTATTCACCAATGTTAATGACAATATCGAACATGCGGAGATGCCCACATGTAATACCATACCCAGATGAAGGCACACCAACTAGGCCTATTATAATTGAGCGTGTGCTGGCGATCCATCGACCTTTATGTCTCAAAGTGTAAAATATTGCACCAACCTCCGCCCACCTGACTGATACAGGACCACTCTAGGCTTATAAATGGTGAAAAACACGTAGTAATAATTGTGCTAGGTTTACATGGAAAACAGGAAATTCACAACTACTGACATTTACACAGTAATTTAACGCTGGGTGTTGTGCTGACAAAATTTTACAAGATCTACTTGACTGTCAGCCAGGACACAACCACTAAAATTCACCATTTGGCGAGAATCACCATCGCACTGAAGCAATTTTTCTTGTCGTACACACGTTTGGGGGAAACGAGAGGTAGTTAGATGCCTACAACTGCACTTCATCCGTGTACAAACCCTTGTACTTCTGTTATTTGTGCACACGAACCATGAAACTGTGTTATTCTGATGAATATTGTTCCGGTGGTTATGCTTCAGCGGTGTCTCGATAAAGTTTTTCAATGTAATTTCACATCATACTATGAATGATGGATCACAGGTTTCTGCAAAAAATACAAACCTCTCATATATTTAAGCGTATTTTCTTTGTCTTTGGGTGAGTACATTTCGACAGTAGCATTATCCCAAAGCGAATGGCATAATCTGTTTGACTGTCACCCTTTTTGAAAACTTTCAGTAAGATATGTTTATGAATTGTCCTGATTCCTTATTTCTCCAACTGTAAATACAAAAATTTGCAAATGAGTTAGTGTATATAACCATGAAGCCAATTACATGCAATGTTCGTAACCAGTCCGGCAAACATTGTGGCCTACCATGTATCATTTGTACTATACATACTACCCAAATGAATCCCCAACACCCACTGAATAATGTTCCTGTCGTTAACAACATTTTGGTGATGCTAATCTGACGGACACTGGGCATAGTACCAAAGCTGTGTTCTTGTGCACGTATTTGGTTTATTTTTTTTCTTGGCAGTGTAGAGAACCTTTACACTTATGGCAACATTGGCAACTAAATTAATAGGCAATCCCTACCAGAAAAATTACTTTGACGATGATGTGAGTTGAAACCCCCATTGTGTGGTACTGAAATTTCATCTCTTTTCGTTTCATGTTTAAAGTTTTGACAAACACACCTACATTGAAATCAGCACACAGCAACCACACCAGCATAGCAGTTCTTCTTGCTTTTGGAATAGTTACCGTACGGTTGTAGTGTAATGGATGCTGTATGGCAATATACCTATCAATTGAAAGTAGAAGCAAGGTTCCAAGTGATGTAAGACTGGCACATCCACTGATAAGTGCCATGAAATTCCCCAAAAAATATCCAGTTCCATTTTGGTAAAGATTAAGGTTTCCCTGTATATATAAGGTATATGTAGCCCAACATGGTACGGCTATCCCAAACATTAAGTCGGCCCCACAAAGGCTAAGAACGCCTATATTTGTTGGAGAATCAAGCTTCCTATACCACTTCATGATAATGATGGTTGTCACATTAGAGATGCAGATCAGGACACCAAATACCCATATTGTTATGGTTGCCAAAGTACTAGAATACAACGTGTACATTTGATAATATAACTTCTTTTCAGAGCAAACTGTTGCATTTGCCATCTGTAGCAAAATTTGAAAAGGGTTTACTCACCACTTGATGTCTTAAACCATATGAAGATATCAATATATATAATTCAGTATCCTAGTCACTGAGTGCAATATAGTTTCATATACTGCGTCTTAGTCATGCACATATGTGCTCTGAAAAAGTTACTTCCCGCGCAATTGGTGGTACACAATTCCGACGGAAACAAGCTGAAGTCCCAGTTGCCTATCTGCTTCACTGTCCCATGTAACATTTAAATATGTTCCTATCAAAGTAGCTCACATGACAAAGACATTTATTAGCAGCAGGTATATTAATTGTTTCTCTTTTTCAAGGATTAAAAGGTCTTATGATGCTGTCTCAAAACGCAAACGATGTCTCCTCAGTCGCTGGTGCATGTCACTTGGCCCATATACGTATTTGTTGTGTCCCCAGCAAGTTGAAGACTTGTCATATTGTGGCAATGAAGAAAAGTAGACTTTCCTACTTTCTTTGTCAATGAGATGTTGACATTAAAAACAACTTAGGAGACATATCAAATCGTATGGACAAATAAACATCCCTATCGTTTATTTTTCGTATACTTTATACGGTAATGTCAGATTTAGTTTCGAGATCTAGGCTGGCAATGCAAACAATATTTAAGAGAATGCAAATATGTTGTGTATTACAATAAAATGCATCTGTATTTCTCTATAAACAAAAATGTTCTATACAGAACGTGTCAATAATTTTCCCTATAACTTTTATGTATTTGGATAAAACCACTCATCAGTATCCTGACCTCCCTGAACACTGTAATGTTTTAATTGTTTTTGTACTTTCATTGTAACTGATACATCAGAAACGAAATTGTACTGAGATAGTAAAACGTTCATATGCATGATCATTGTGCTTTCAGTTTAAATCTGAAAACACAATGCTTTGCGGTAAGCCTTTTAACACAATTTGTTCGGTTTCATGTGTTTGCTGCTGCCCCTACAGCATATAAGGGAAGCATTATTGACTTCACCCAACACACGATTGAATATACTCAATCTTTCTACATAGTAAAATTGACACACAAGTTCTAAATATCTCCATACTGGTGAAAGAATCAACCTTACATTTATTTCCATGGTTAGAGTACAAGATACAAATTCCACGTTTCAGTGGTGCTTACTATTGGCTTTGCCATCAATAAGAAATTTGTACGAAAATTTCTGAGTGACAGTTCTATACATAAACACCTAACGAGAAAACTAATATGATTTTTAATTCCACAATCGTTTAATTCGTACCATCAACTGATTTTGTTGCGATGAGGGATTAATGAAATAAGACGCCAGAAAACGACACCTGGATTTATTCCTTGAAGAAACTACGTGTCATGTCAACTCTATTCTTTGACTGTGCATCCCGTCTTGGATATTTTGTTTACTTTAAAATCTTATAACTTGGCATACATAGGCCTATTTGTTCACAGTTTTCTGTCTATTTTGGCAAGTTTTAACTCCATCAACAATCTGAAAATAAACACAATATATTTATATGCGTTACCTAGTAGGCAATCAACCATGTTTACCTTTAGACACTGGTTACATATATTAATATTCTGCATAAAATTGGCAGTATAACATGAATAAAATATCTAACATTAATTTCGTGATCTTATGGCAACAAAACTAATTTACTAGATAAATTGTTAATGCCAAAGTACATACAAGGAAATTTAGAATATAATATAGGCTACTTTTATTGCATATCAAAATTAAAGAGGTCTCCAAACTTGATTGTTTTCTTAGACCCCCCCAAAAAAAAACAAACAAACAAACAAACAAACAAACAAACAAACCCAAACAAAACAAAAAATTAAAAGAAAAGAAAAAAACAAAGAACCCCACCCCCCCAAAAAAAAAATCCAAAAAAAGAGAGTTGTAAGTAAGTACGAGTATCGAAATCACAACAGCACAAGATTGGTAATTCTATGAAAAGAATATTCCTACATGTTTCCAAAATTTCACGCTAACACATAAAATGTTGTATTTATGACACAATTTTGATTTTTTGCTCCCATCCCAGATTGATGTGTCTTTTGGATATGTTTGGAACTATACCAGTAACTAACCTGTGTAGTAGATTAATTATGTTTTTCTCTTGTGCACCATATATATATACATATATATATATATATATATATATATATATATATATATATATATATATATATATATATATATATATATATATATATATATATATATATAAACTGCAAGATACTTATTGCTGAAAGGACTTTTGGATGTTGAGCTGCGCAACACAAGTATCACAGAAACTGGAAACAAAATGGATTGGAACTGTTTTCTGGTGAAATGACATTACATATGCATGAAAATTATATTGTGCAATAATTCACAAAACGCAGGGTTTCATGTACAGAAACTTGGGTATCATGCTGCAAATCCACGGTTTTGTACATAAAACATTGTTCAATGTCACCAAACCTGGAGTTTTGTCCATGAAACCAAGGGTTCTGTTACAAAAAGCGGGCTTCTTTTACAAAACTATGGGTTTGATACAGTATTTAAGAAATCACAATGCAAAATGCTTGATCCCAAACCTATAGTCTTGTGAATATTGAAATTACAAACCAAAGTGTAGGTTTTGAAACCTTATAAAAACCCTAGATACTGTGATATCACAAAACCGTGAACATTGCAATTTGCATTTTGAGGAAGAAAGTTTTGTAAAGACTTGGTCAGCACTCGCATACACCGTTTAAAATAACAATTGTGTCACTAAATTCTGGGTTTTGTTGTGATAAATCAGGGCTTGTGCTTGTATTGTTTAACAGCCGACAGCCCTTTTTAATACCCAGGGTTTCATACAAAAGGAAACCCTGAGGTTTGTGCTTCTTCCTTGACCTATGCATTTCTATGAAGAGGAAACTTTTTATGAATTCTTAAAATACTAAATTTTGTGAAGAGTTTGCCACCTCACATGGCCTTTAGATTACCGACTGTGTCACGAAACAGTGGGTATTGTTACAAAATTCTTAGGGTTTTGTAAGAATACTCATTGGTTTGTCCTCAAAATCCTGGATTTTGCTAAAAAAAAAGCAAAAAAAAACAGTGTTTTACACATAAAAAAACTTCAGGTCAATGGCCAGGATCTGCGGATGAAATAAATGCCATCTGTGACTGGTTGCTATATTCATATTTTAGATGGAGAAGCACTATGATATTTACGAGACCCTGGGTTTGTTACCTTACACATTCTAAAGTTTTGCAAATTATGGAACATGTCATGCAGAATATCCTGAAAAATCACCACAAAAAAGTTTTTATAAAGAAATCATTGGGATTTGTTTAGAAAACCGTGATTTCTTTCCAGAAATGAAATAACAGCAGCATGATAATATTCTTGATCAAATCATTGACAAAATCATGGGTTCTGTTAATACCTGAATATGCAAGCACAGACCATTGAATTTTGCTTACGTTTCCGTTTCCGTGATTTTGTTATGATTAAATGAGTTTTGCAAACAATTAAGTAATATACAAAATACAAGAAGTTTTGTCACAAGTCCCCCTTCCCAGTTTTGTTCACGTAATTCTGTGTTTTATCAGAAATACCTGGGTTTTGTGAACAGAACTCTTAGTATTTTCAATCCTCTAGGGTTTGTTTCCAAAAGTACATAACAAATGATATGTACATGAAACCCTGGATTTTGTGAATTATTGAACAAAATAGCTTCCCTACATGTGGGCACTGATAATTGTTAGTATAATTGAGGTCTTTGGGTTTACCCATGTAAAAAATCACAGGCACTCAGAGATTGGCGTTCTTTCTTGGAATATCTTTTGGAAACCAGCTTAATTTACATTCCCCAAATTTCTGTATGACCTAGGGAAATTGTGAAGGTCCAATATATGAAAATATATTGCACCTTTTGCTTCGGACGCCAAGTCAGTGTCGAAGCGTTTCGTCAATTTTCTATTGATTAATAAATTACATACGCACTTACGTAAGGTAGCCCCATGACCTCTACAGTTTCATTTGAGTCAAACAAAATTATTCAGCACGTTTTGAAGTTTTTGGAATGTTCAGTGAACCTGTATAACGATATATTTAAACATATTGTAGAAATATCATTGAATTATGCTACAGTCTTCCACGGATGGTACCTTTCACATCATATAATTTGATTTTTGGCTGCATAAAGTACCTGAAATATTAAAACAACAAGGCTTAATTGTGTGCTGTCTGCCCGTGCAGTATACCCCAGGTCACGATCTTAATTACAAAAGTGAGTACAGTGACCAATGCAAGGCACTAGAGAAGGCCTAGTTTAGCACTGGACACGTAAAAAGGCTCCTGCAGATTCCCTACTCACAGACAGGCATATCTAGAAGATTAGACCAAGCAATTCATAGGCTTCCCGATTTGGTCCCGCCAAAAAGCACCATTTAATAGATGATGTGCGCCACCGATAGTGTGAATAAATTAGCGCCATATTGGGAAATTGCATTGTGGGATTGCCAGTAGTTCTATTAGCTCAGCGTAACACTGAAAGACAATAGGTAGCCATGGGTGGTTTTACTTGTTGTGTGCCTGGATGCTACAATAATTCAACGAAACACAAGGGAGTTAGTTTCTACAACTTTCCAAAGGCAAAGGAGCTCAGGGAAACCTGGCTAAGAAATATCTCACGTGCTGGAAACACTGGAAAATACAGCCAGTTTAACCCCACGATCGGCCACCGTGTTTGCAGTGACCATTTTGTCGGTGGCAAAAAGACCTACCTGAATAATGTCCCCAAAGTGTTCCCCCTAAAGGATATTAAAGTTCCAAAGTCACGTAGACGACTACATCTTGGTCAGTACAACAATGCACAACCTGGTATAAAACAAAGTACCGCTGCTCAGGACGATATGGACATTATGGTCATTATGGAATGCGATACCGATGTTACCGGCAAAAACAAAATGGCGGACGACTCTGTCGCTGAGCAAACTGATAACGCATACCATCCTGCGGACGAGCACAGCTACAGTGTGGGAACATTAGACTTATTGTGCAAATTAAAAGAGAAACAAAACATTATTGAAGATATGGGACACGAAATTGACAGAATGCAGGCAAGAATTTTGGAGTTAGAAAAGCAACTTGAACACAGCAGACAGGACTTGGTTGACGCCAGAAAGGAAGCGACGATCAACAACAGGCGATGCTTACAGTTAAACAGAAAACTCCATACAAACATCGTGCAACAACAAAAGCAAAAAGAATCAACAGACAGTCGACTTTTTGGACTTAAGTCTGCTATGCAAAGCGACGAAATAATGTTTTTTTACACGGGCCTCAATATATGGGATTTCCGAAATTTGCACTCCTTCATCGAGCCAGATGTGAAACAACTGATTTTTTGGGGTTCAAAGAAAAAAGACAGTGTCAAGGAGAACAAACTTAATATCAGAGCACTGTCCCCACCAGAAGAACTTTTCTTAGTTCTCACAAGACTTTGATTGGGACTGTTGGAGCAGGACCTTGCTCATAGGTGTGTCCAACTTTTCTTTCATTTTATTCCAATGGGTGGGTTGATGCACTCGTTTAAATGACTATTTACATCATTTTCTAAGGCCATTCTGAAAAAAAATATATACCCCCCCCCCCCAAAGTTTTTTTTTTTTTTTTGAGGGGGGGGGAAACTCGGGTTAAAAAAATCCCTACCTGCCTGGTCTATTTGTTTAGAACCCATCTAACCCCCCCAAAAAATATTTTTATGGTGGCATTATCAGATATAACATGGACTTCAATAAATATTCATTACCAGCATTGTATGGTTACTGATATATTTGTCCATATTTCTTGCATTATTAAATGCCACTAGTAGATCAAGATGTCCTTTACTAATATAGACAAGTATGCCAAACAAAAACAACACTCATTTTGTCATGAAAAATATTTTATTGTGAGGCAGCACAACACTAAAACATACACTATTCTAAAAGTAGCACAACTTCACAATAATACCACACAGATGTACAGAAAGTATAAGAAATATGCTGGCTGACTGGCATCTGTCACTCTTGAAAACAAAAATATGTGGGTAAAATACACACACACACACAAAAATTATGCACCATATATTGATCATGTTGATAAACATGGATGCACCATTCATAGTATGCTGAAACACTGTTCAGTATTGCTATGGAAAAAAATATTCAGCATTGGCTAAACTGTATCTATTTATATACATACACACCATATGATAGATGTGGGAGCACCATAGTATGATAAAACACACTATTCAATATTGGCTGACTTGTAAATAAATTCTGAATCACAATTATATTTAAGACTAAGTACAGTTACATGTTGCACAGCAACTGAATGTAAAAAAATAGGCAAAATGCACTGCCAACCAACACAGCTTTTTATGTTACATAGACAGAGTATCACAAATACAAAAAAAAAATTCAATACAGATAATATGTATCAGTATCACACATAATAGGCTATTCAGCTACAGGTGTTGGACTCGCATACTTGGAATAAAATAATTCACATCACAATATACATGTTGCACCAAAAAAATATCACAATACATGCCTGATACATATGAAATCATTGACCTACACTGTAAAATTTTTACTATCACATACTTGGAATAAAATAAATCACATATACATGTTGCACCAAAAAATATCACAATATATGCCTGATACATGTGAAATCATTGACCTACACTGTAATAGTTTTACTAACCAGGCATTTTGTTTCTATATTTTCAGATCTGGGATACATCGAACCACGATGTCCAGGATATGCATGACTTACATAGACCTTCTTTATTAACGCCTAACCCAGATCCCCATATGGCCCTCAAGACAAGTCACAGACATGCATATGCCCGAATGCTTTAAAGATCAGTATCCATCTACGAGAATCATTTTGGACTGCACAGAGCCCTCATTGAGACACCTTCCAACTTCAGGGTCCAAAGTGACACCTATTCCAGTTACAAGCATCACAATACTGCAAAAGGACTCATCGGCATCACACCCAATGGTTTCATCTCCCTGGTCTCAGACCTTGTGCCAGGCAGAATGTCGGACAAGGATGTAACACAACAAAGTGGACTGTATGGCCAGCTGGATGCAAAAGATTCTGTCATGGCAGACCGAGGGTTCCTTATTGATGAGGAACTGGCAAAGATACATGTGGGGTTAAACATACCCCCATTTTTGAATGGGAAATCACAGCTCAGTGAGAAGGAAACAGAGGAAACTGTTCAAATTGCCAGAGTTAGGATACATGTGGAACGAGTGATCGAAAGTGTTAAGAAATACAGAATTCTGAAGTATACATTTCCAAACTCAATGGCCACACAACTCAACAAAATTTGGAAAATATGTTGCTATTTAGTCAATTTTTCTTCAGAGCCACTGCTAGACCGATGAGTCACTCTGACTTTGTGTATGTAAAATTGTGCACATTGAAGGTTTTGAGCAATCACGTAGTGTTCATCATGAAAACAAATGTGCAGATGCCTACTGACACTGGTTTACCTGTGAACATTGATAAGCAAGGATATAATTATGATCAATGTATACATGTACATCTGATGAACATTTAACTATGCTATGACAGTGCACAATAATAATACATATTATTGTTCAACATTTCTAAACCAGGACTTCAGTCTTTAGGTGCACTTTTTGTTCTCTTTCTCTCCACGATAGACATATTTCTTGGAGTTGGGGTACAACTTTAATCCGCGACGTATCCTGGCAGTCAACAGTTCTGGTACTACCCCAGCACAAAAGAATCTGAATGTTTTTGGCAGTACAGTTTCCATGTACAGAGACTTACTGAAATGAACCCTTTCCACAAACAGTTCTTCTCTGTGAATGTTTTTGAGAAACACAACAAAGTCACACCAGTTTCTCTGTGTGACCCCCATCTGGTGTTGCATCTGGAAGTAGTACTGATGTGTCTTGTTGACAACCAAAGAATCATTTGTACACTTCAGATAAAAATTTGTTCTCTTTAAAGCCAACTCCTTCAAAGACACATCATCTTGTGTAAATGGGCACTTAATTTCAATGATACCATGAGGGTCATCTGAAGTAGAGTCAGTGCAGAAGCCATCCACTGATGTGGCCGACCAGAGTCGGGTGGGGTCAATAATCAGTCCCATCTCTTTCACATCCACTTGTTTTCCGTCGGCCTTCATTGTTTCCACATACATATCCCTTGCCATGGCTTCAGTTTCTTTGCCATGGTTACAGGCATCCACATTTGCATTTGTCCCTTTATACTGCATGATCTTCTTCACTACAGCGTCTGGTGGTGTAGACTCCCTCTGTTTACATATAGTACTGGCCACAGATGAGGTGATCCTCCCTGCAAAGCAAATGTGTGTAATATAATATTTATATCATACAAACTGAAATGCTGAAAAGGAGTTCAGTTTTATACATGTGATCAGTTGCACATTCTCAGGATCAAAGTGGGGTTTTTTGATGTGACAATATTGGTCGTAACATGTAACATATACTTAATAAAACTGTATATATTTTTGTTTCTCATGCATATTGAAATTTGCCAATGCCAGTTACCAGAGACTGTAAAATATGACAAGTTGTTCATTCTATGAATAAAACTTATGTACATTATGCAACATGTTTTCATTATGACTGTTCAATCCTACATTTTGCATGAAAACTGATTCTAACACTATTTATCATACAAAGACTATGTATCCGAGGGCTTGCAGTGCTGGCACCAAGTTTTAAAAGAAATTACCTGTAATATCTACACTGATTTTGCTTTTTGTTCACATTTAATAGGTTTTGATCACATGGAAATGATTGTAACACCTTAAATTTCAAAAAAAAAAAAAGAAAAAAAAAATGCACGAATTCAGGTAAAATCCTGAAAAGTCACATCACTGTGCAAGACCTGGCCATCATTCAAACTGTTTGGGTTTTGTTTGGTAATTTGCAAAGCATACTTCACTCATTGACCCTTGATGATATCTTTTTCATGCAATTTTAAATGTCATCTGATGCTATGGATTAATTCATTTTCATGACATTTGGCTTTAATTTTTACTTTTGACCATGTACAATAATATGGCTGAGGTCAACAGCTTTCATCAGTGCACTGTGGACACTTAGTGCCCAGGATGGCCCAAAGAAAGCTATTGATTGAAATATAGCTTGAAGGGTCAATGATTTATGTATCTTCTATTGATTGATTTCGATTTATACCTTTTTTGGCTTCCATCCAGACAACATTGTCTGACTGTCCCCTGGTTGCTGTTTCCAACCTGGTCACATCATCTGCTGTCATCGGTGCCCCTATCTGACTGGCAAACTGTGAGCATATATCCTGACATGCTATGCTTTCCAGATCTTGAGTGTCATCTATATGAAGCTGCAAATACATAATGAATATTATTGTAGATTTATCTCATTGTCCCTTGATCACACTGGTGGGTAAAAACCACTTGGTGATGTACAGGTGATTTTCATCAACAAATGTGCAGTCAGGAAATGAAAAATTGTCATTCACCTGAACCCATGAAAGGCCTAAATTGAAACAACAATACTGACACAATAGCAAGTTACCTGTAAATATGTGACAAAGTCTTCCGATTCACTTCCCTAATATGTAAGAATAGATTCACTATTTAGGCATCATATAGCAGATCAATTACTTTTCACTTTTTTTTTAACGTTTTGACAAAAGAGAAATAAATAAATTACAAAATGCAGATGACTTTGCTTCACTGCTTGGGTATTACATAGCATATCCATCATTTAAAAAAACATTATGTTCTTACAAATGAGAAATGAATTAAGAAATTTCAAAATGCATATGATTTTTCTTGTTGAACAAATTTTAAAAACAAATACCTGGTTCATGACATTGTTTGGAAATTAAAGCCCTGAAATAAACATTTAATCAGCTTCTGATAATTGCGATAACTAACCTGTTTTGCTAGAACAGTGGTCTCCTTCACCAAGAAAGAACTTGATGGGAGAGAAGGCACTGACTGACTAGTGGTCTCTGTCCTGGAATGGCTGACTGGTTGGGCAGGGGTATTGGGTGTGATGACGGACACATTTGTGACGACAGTATCAAGATGTTCCTGGATAATACTTGTCCACATGGGCCTTTTATTTTCTTTTATGAAGTTGTTGTTCAAGCTTTCCAGTCTACATTTGGGCAGAGACCTGTTGATTTCGAGAAGACTCGAGTATTCCTTCCTTTTTTTTGCATATTCAATGGCCTTGGATTCCTTCCCTGGAATAAAATTGACAAAAGTCAGCTCATCAAACTTTGGTACATGTAATTTGTAGGCCACTTTAGTTGGCACTCCCCATTTTCTGGCCTGTGAAGTACAAGAAAGCTGTTCTGGCACTTCTTTTAGGCCTATTTCTTGAAAGTCATTTAACTGGTACAGAAATGCTGCCACATGTTTACACCTCCCAGCTGCCCCTGCTTTACAGGTACATCTAGCACTAGTAACTTTGCTTGTGAGGCTTTCAAGAGTGACTTGGACACTGTACACATCCGTTTTGAAACTGGCTTGTACTTTGCCTCTTACATGTACCCCTTCAGTTCCCATAGCACTTTCACAAGACATTACCTTGTTTGATTTGAACATTTTGTAGCCGGCAACACGGTGTTTTTCAGTCTTCCCCCCAATATGTGCATAAATGACACTTTGGCCAAGTCCAGCTGGGATTTTGGTTAAATCTCTGTCCCATCCATCCTTAACAGGCCGTTCACTGGAACTTCTGTTAGAGGTGCCTGTTTCCAGGCACTTATCTGGATTTATCACCTTGTCTCGCCTTGTTGGGTCATTGTTGTAGGCATGGCATCTGTAAACAAAATATTAAAACTATGAATAACTATGACAAAAATTGTATCAATAATAACTGATAGATGAACAGTGACATTACCACTGAAATGAACCTAGCCTTCATTACACCAGATTGATGAAAAAGAAAAAAAGAAAAACATTCATAAATTTTGCAGTCATAATGTTGAGTATACAGTTAGGTGCACATAATTTAGCATCTTTAGTTTAAATCAAGATGTAACAAACTACTCCAAAATCAAATCACCTACAAAGTAAAACGTCCCTAGGCCTACATTACACAACTCGGGTGAGAAAAAAAAAAAAAACATCAAAAGATCGTACATTTATTGTGTTCTGCATTTTGTGACATGCTGACATACATAATTTTGCTCCAGTCCAGATGAGGCCCTGTCAATATACACATAGCCATCCTGTCCAGTATCTAATCTACAGGTAAATCAAACCTTCCACTGGGGGAGTGTACATTGCTAAAACTGTGATTAAAAACGTAGAAATGAAATTCGTATTGGGGTGCCTATGGGCCTAAATAAATACGTCGTTAGAACACTGTAAAACGGTCACGGTTTGCTATACTGCTGTGCCGATCGATAAACTTTTACTTTGTTTCACAAACGTTAAATCAGCATTAAATTTTACCTTTTAGTTACAGTAGTTTACTACTTCAATCTGGTGTTTTGGTTATCCTATATTGATCACAGCAACGCCACTAGGTAAGTGGCTTCATAACCACGACTTCTCGGTATGTCATTCTTCAAATTTATATGTTCATAGCCTCACCACCGTAACATAATTTTGTTCGCTAAATGTCTTTCATTTCACCCCTTCGTAGTTACAAGTTTCGTGTGTGCAAGAAGGTAAATGCAACGCACATCGTGTAAATAACTATTCATTCCGGAACCAGCGGGTCCGTGCTGCACGGTATCATTAACATCAAGTCAACGCTACTTGCCTTGCGATTAGATCCTTCTTGGTACCAGACAGCTTCGCCCCGCGGCACTGTAGCCAACGACGCAACTCTGGAACTGTTGCTGTAGCAAAAGGCCGTAATAAAATTGCCCCAGGTATCTCTGTTGCGTCTAGAACGGTCGGTGTTTCTCCACGTTGCTCCCCTTCACTTTGCATGTTCGCCATTGCATCTACACCGACTGATGACTACTACCAGGCCCACAATGCATCGCGCGTCAAAAATGGTCGCGCATGCGTAGTCAGAGGCGCACATCATCTATTGCATGCATACATACATACATACATACATACAAATTCATTTACTCATTTGTTTAAATTGAGAAGCCTTTTTGATATTCAGTTATAATCGGGAATATTACTAAATCATTTAGCGATGTCGCAAAAATCAGTAAGTGGTATCGCCTGATCATTTATTGTTATTTTCGAACAATAAGCGACACCGCTGAATTGTCTTATTTTTGATATCTCTAAATCATTTGTTGACAACCCTTAATCATTTATAAATATCCCTAAAGGATTTAGAAAAATTGCTGAATGATTTACAAATATCACCAATTAATACGTTTTTTGCAATATCTATAAATGATTACTCGTATCGCTGAATAAATGTAGCGTCCATGCTGAGTAATTGTACAGTGCCTGTATAGTGATTTGCCCGACAGACGCAATTTTTTGACCAGTGGGCCTCAGTGGTAAGTTTGATTATGAAATAAATGGTGTCTCATGATATTATTTTGAGAAAGTTTATCTTAAACTTTGAATGATTTATTATTATGTACTGCTATGATGTTGAATTGGACAGCCATTTTAGTGTGATAAACAGGCCATTTGGTTATGCAAAAATAAGTAAAATTCGAGAATTCATAGTGGACCGTCATTGAAGAGTCAGTTCAAATTTTAATATCATGTTGGAGCCATCAACTCTTTTAGATACTTTCTGTTAACTCCCTGGCACACATCAAGAATTAGTTATAATGCTGCACATAGTGTTGTTCCACAAAATCAAACATACATGTACTTTTCTTCCCAGATTCTTCTAAATTGATATGTTTGTGCTTATTTCTTATTCCCTTAATTTTTTCATTAACCCATCATTTGCTTATTCCTTATAAAATCAGTTAGCATCATTTTTTTTTTTTAATTTGTGTAATACTTTGACCTGATCTGCAATCGAATGTTGCGACACTTCACATGATTTTACAGTTCGGACATTTCCACGGTGTTTTCCTTCTTGACATTTGTTTGAGATATTTCTGTATATATAATTTTTTACAATTTCTCTGCGGCCTAATCATCTTCTATCTCCCCTTATAAATTTATGTTAGCATTCATTTTTCGTGTTTGCACGATTCTTGAACTTTATCTACATTTGAATATTAAAACTTTTTTCATGACCCAAGAGTCCGAAGCATCCCGTGGATATTTCTTCTCAACTTTTGTTTTAGATGTTTTTTTTTATTTATTTTTTTTTCATAAAGATTTGTGACCTCATCGGCAGCTAACTCATCTTAAATTCTTTCGGATGGAATTGATTTTTACATTCACATTAGTGTAGGTCATCTGCATTCTAATGTCACAAATGTATCAGATGACCTTATTCCAATTGTGAATGGCTAAATCAATTGCAAAACGGAAAATTATTCTTTATTTTTTTCTAAAATAAGAAGGAAATATTGTGGTCCCATATGAACCTTTCTCTAGAAATGAACATATAATTGAGGATATTAAAGTAATTGGTATTGCAAACATTTGCAAGGATATAACATATCGCCAAACAATGGATAAAATCTGGAAGAATTGAAATATTGGTAAGTTGAGTGGGTTAAACACTTATAAGGTGTAAACTGCCTGAGCAGGTCACATATATATACATATATATATATATATATATATATATATATATATATGTATGTATGTATGTATGTATGTATGTATGTATGTATGTATGTATGTATGTATGTGTGTGTGTGTATTTGGTATCGGCGTCTCCTATCTCACTTTGAAATTTGTTAATATTACAACTAGTTTTTGGAGTTTGGATGATTCTTGAAGCGTATCTTCTTTAGAATGTTAAAACACATGACATGATCTTACATTCCAAAATTTCCCATGTAGGTTTCCTCTGAACGTTAATTCCATCATTTCTGTACAAGTTTATAGCGACATGTTTGGGGCGTCATTATCAGCTATCTAAGGTATTTTTTTGGGGGGGGGTGGTAATTTTGTTTGTAGTTTAAATGATTCTTGTATTTTATTTAAATTCAAACACAAGTGATAAAACTGGCAGTATACCCATTATTCATGACACAACTTGAAAATATTATACAGAATCGACACCCATTTCCTGAAATTAAGACCAAAATTAAAACACTCCAAAGCTTGATCAAGATATCTACATGCAATTGTATCAAAGGCTTTCTCAAAGTCAATCATAAGTATGAGACCTGCTATTTTTTTTAAGTTGCAGTACTGTATTACGTCTGGCATTAATCTAATATTTTTTTCCATTGTACCTACCCGACATGTAACCAGTTTGATCACTATGTATTAAAGCAGGAAAATGCTTTTAAGTTGAGTTGCTAAAACTTTAACAATTATTTTATAATGAATACTTAATAAGGAAATATGCCTCCAATTTTTCAGGAAAATTCGAGGTTTATCTTTTTTTGGAATTAAATAATCATGCCCCTACGTTGATCTACCGATAGTTTGCCCTTCAAATGCGAAATTAATGCTGCCTTTTACAAATTCTTGTATATCATTCCAGAAAAAATGTAAATCTCAGCCGTAAAGCCATCAGAGCCACGGCTTTTATTATTTTTGAATTACCCCAAGGCTTCAAAACGTTCTGTCACAGTGATAAAATCCTCGCATTTTTGCTTTTGTAATTCACTAAGTTTAGGAATATTTTTCATTTCCACAAAAAGTTCACCATTCATATCTTAATCAATCTTCAATTGTTATGTGAATAGTTTAGACATAAATGCATATTGCGCCTTTAGTACTAGTTCAGGTTGGGCAATGACCGCATCATTGGCATCTTGTAATTTTGTGATGCACTTATTCTCATAATTTCGTTTCTCCAAACCAAAGAAGAGTTTAGAGTTCCGTTCTCCTGCTTCCATCCATCTTGCTTTAGATCTAATCATTACACCCTGTTCTTGTCTATCGTTAATTTCAGCCTGTTCAGCTCTGATCTCCTGAATTTCAGGATTTGAATTAAAATTTTCATCTGCGATCGAATTATCGAATTGTGTTTTAATTATTTTTCTCTCTTCCTTGCTACCCTTAACTTATCTTTGGAATATTTGATTGTAATGCCCCGCATTTCGCATTTAATTACATCCCATTCCAATCCTCTATCTGCATATTCTGCATATTTTTCCTTACAACAACTCAATAATTCTTTGATATTCAGAACATATGTAGAATCTTTCAGCAAAGCAGAATTGAATATCTAGAAACCAGGACCACGTTTACAAAACAAGTTACCTTTCAACTTGAAACTAATAAGCCTATGGTCTGTTATAATAGAAGGTCTTATCTTATCATCAGTGACATGAGTTGTTAAGAAAGAGAAAATTAACCAATAATCTAGTGTACATTGTACTAATGGGTCTTTTGATTGCCAGGTAAAGATGAAAAGGTCTGGGTTCTTCATATGCCAGATATCTTAAAGGTCTAATTCATTGAAAAGAAGGTCAAAAATTGTTCACATGTACTTAGTGATACCAGTTTTTGTCCTCCTCTTTTATCTAAATCTGCGTTTAAAATGGAATTGAAATTGCCCCCTACAATCAAAGTTCTCCTTGACATGGTTGTAATTTTCACGTACCATTTCTATCAAAACGCATTGATCCTTGTCAAAGTTTTTTGTTGGTACATATATATATTGGCTAAGATGAAACGAGTTTCATCTGTCAAAATATCAAGAATTAGTAGCCGCCCATTATCATCAGTAATAACTTCTTGCACCTTATATTCTATTGTGGCCGTAAAATAACAACCCCCTGCTGTTGGAGGTACCGTGAGAGTAGTAGACAGATGCACCCCATTCATTTTTCCAATTGTGTTCTCTTTCCAAAGTACTATGTGTCTCTTGTAAGAAATATATATCATTATGAAATCTTCTGAGCCAATGAAATATTTATTTCCACTTTAATTTGGCTGCTATACCTCGAATATTTAATGATGATAACTTAATACTAAATGCCATGATTGTGTTGTAAGGATAAACCACCCATTATTACATTTACATTTCCTGAATATTTGAATGAGCCAATGAAAGAATACAACATATCACATCCTTCTTTGTTATGAAAAATAAGGCTGTTTATCAGCAATAATCCCTGAATCATCAGCGACTTTAAATGAAACTTTTGTAGTTTATATATATATATATATATATATATATATATATATATATATATATATATATATATATATATATATATATATATATATGTTAGTATTTTGTTCGTTCACATTTAGTAATGGCCTTACATTTAACGGTTTTTGATCCCTAATGGCCCATGCACTATTTCACCAGAGTATCCTGTATTGGTCCATCCATCTGTGTTTGGATACTTCTATCCCTGCACACATGTACCCATACATCCACAAACATAAACATCAATGTACACCGAGGTAAAGCCATTTTTATATTGAATCTGTATTTTCTTCTTTTACGTTTAATCTTGCATTTACTTTTGCCGATTTAAAAGCTCACGTCAATGTAATTGCAATTCTACTCCTAACTTTTCTGCATCTTTCTGTCCATCTGTATATGTCCATTTATGCATGTATGTTTCTGTCTATCCATTCACCCATCCATCCATCCAAATTTGCATACATACATGCAGAGGCTACATGTACATTCAGTATTGAAATGTTTGTATTTGGTTTGCTCATATAAAGTGTATATATTTTTAACTGTTGGACGTCTAATGGTAAATGTGATTGGAACTGAACACGCAGTTCCAATGCATTCATTTATCCATCCCTGTATATCCATCCGTCACTCCAACATTATCACAACCTGTCAGCACTTGAACCAGCAGAATCACGCAGCCATCATCATTTGTTTCTTAGCCCTGGCCCAGCGAAAGAAGTAATGGGCAAAAGCATGACAACTTAAGGACAACTCAGTACCAAACATGAAGACATTGGTATCGCCGGATCTTCCACCTGTCGTCAGACAGCGCAAAAAGATTTTCAGAACCAGGGGAGGCACCTGCCACCCACTCTGAAGGCTAAATCGAGTATCAAATACACAGAAAAAGTGGCCACACCTACGATTAAAAATCCAACAGGACCCAAAGTATCCTAATGCAACAAAAAGGACATTGCATCTGCGTATTTAGCTACTAATCCTAAATTGTTATTCACATTTCAGTGACATTGGTGAAGTTATTTGAGCCCAGATATACCCCTTTACCCCCAGGTCTGAGCATATGAAAATACCTGACCAGTATTCAATTCCACACATTGGCATTGACGTAATGATTCAATGCAAACAAGTAGACTGTAGATGCATCAAATTGTATGAACATCATTTTAATCTATTTGAACTGATAAATGATAAATGCCTCGTCTTTGTGTCTGCTCTTATCCAATTTTAAAGGGTACACTTGACCACATGGCTTATGGCCTTATCACACAAGGTCAAACATGTACAGTGCTACATGTTCGTCATTCTTTAACTCTTATAACATTAATACATATTGGATATCTTTTCCATACAGACTCTTCCTAGCCATGATTCCTTTCGATGTCATGGACATATTTCAGTATATGAATGTTTTGGTATTAAGAATGGTGTATTAGCTTAACTGTCTAGAAGCCAACGCTATGGGAACAAAGGAGTTTGTAAATAATGTTTCAGAGAATTTTGGGGGTGTTACAAAAACATGACAAATTCATCAAAATTTTACCAGATGAAAAGTTTTGAATGCACTATAATTTGTCTTCAAGAAACATGGCTGACAGATACAGGCATTAGTACTGGTTATGTTAATTTTGAGAATTACACAGCTTTTTCATTTAAAGCAACCTATAGCTTACCCGGCTGTTTAGTGGTTCATTAACACACAAAAAAAAAAAAAAAAAGAAAAAAAAAAAAAAACAAAACAAAACAAAAAAAACAAAACATTCACATAAGATATTTTTATTCCCTGGCTCTTTATGGGAAGGACAGTTCGTTGATGTAACCGGTAACTATCTAAAAAAAGAGTTACATTATGAAAAATTTACTGGCCCCCTAGATACCAAAATGAGAAAACTGAATATTTTCTAAATAGTTTATGCCAAATGTTTCTACCTTGTCAAATGAACGTTCAAATAAATTCTTAGTGATTTTAATTTAGATCTATTAATAATAAATGCTTAAGAAAAATATTCTGATTTCTTCGATTTGATTCTAATGATTTCTTACCAAACCTTACTTTACCCACTCGATCCTCCAGAAAATGTTACTTTAATCGATAATACCGTTTGTAATTTTTGTTATGGTACCAAATCCTGTGAATCAGGATACATATTATATACAGATTTATCGGATCATTTCCCATTTTTACTTGTTTGAATTAAAAAACAAAAACCACCTTGGAAAGGCCAAAGCAGAATAAGTCCAAACAAAAGACCATTTTTCTGCGTAAATTAAAATGCCGAACTAAATTGTTCAAAAATTAGAGACACTCAACCAAGATCCATGTTTCAGTCCTAATATTAATTATATTAAACTTTCAAGTATCATACAACAGGCAAAAGATAAATATTTTCCTACTAAAAGGGAGAAATTGAAGAATTACAACACAAATTCTCCGCATGAATAACGAATAGAATTCTGTGGCCCATGAAATTTAAGGACAAACTGTAGAAAACTTGGAAATGTACACGGTACGACGCCACTCGATACCAATTATTTAAACACTTCTTGTAATTTACAGCGGTATCATTGAAAAAATTAAACAAACATACAAAAAAAAAAAAAAAAAAAAAGCAAGACTTTTTTTTTTGGACAAATTCAAAATTGATATTAGAAAGATCTGGGGCACAATGAAATCTGTTTCGAATGTTGTTGAAGCAAGAAAACACTTTACACTCTTATTTAAAGTGGACGTCCAGAAAATGCCAAAGCAGCAATTGCGTGTCGTTTTAACACGTTTTTCACGGAGACTGTCCCTAAGTTTGCATCAAATGTGCATCTGACAAACTCGCTACATTTCAACACTTATATCATTGACCATTATAGTGTTTCATTTATTTTCTTGAAAGTATTTTGAGATGACATCACAAAAATCTTAAATAAATATATGCCAAGACCAAGTTCTGGCCTTGATTTAGAAAATAAAGGTCTTGTTTGGGACCCAGTAAAGAGCAAAATTAGGGGGATGTCAATAAACATTTCAAAATTAAAAGCCAGAACTCAAAGACTAAAAGCGCAAAATTTGCGTAAAGAGTTAGAGAATATATGCAAAAATGCAATATTAAGTAGTAAAAATAAAGAAAGTAGATTAAGAGAAAAAGAAAAAAAAAGAGTTGAATGAAATATATGACAAACAAACTAAAGGTGTGATTCTACGATCCCGGGCAAGATGGATGGAACTTGGGGGAAAAAAAAGTAAGAAATATTTTATTAGGTTTGGAAAAAAGAAATTTCAAAAATAAGTATATTGCAAATTTATCAGTGAATGGTGTTGAAATTACAGACCTCCCAAAAATGTGAACTGAAGAGAGGATATTTTTTATGAGAAATTATATACAATTTACCGTAGGAAATATTGATTGATGATGAAAAAATTTAACAATTTGTAGAAAATCCTAAGTTAACAAAATTGCAAGAAGAACAAAAACATGGTTGTGAAAATCTAGTGACCTAGAAAAATGCGGTAATGCCTTGAAATTGTTAAAAAATGGAAAAAAATCCAGGTGTTGATGGTTTTGCTGCTGATATTTATGAATTTTTATGGCCAGTCATAAAAAAATAGTCTTTGGAAGTTTGAATTATCCACTTCAGTGTGGTAAGTTATCAATAGATCAACGTAGAAGGGTAATTTCATTAATACCAAGGAAAGGTAAACCTCGAATATATTTGAAAACCTGGCGACCTCTTTCATTATTAAATATATATTATACAATTTTAGCTTAAGTTCTAGCCCTACGATTAAAGAGGTTTCTGCCTATTTTGATTAGTGAAGAGCAGCCTGGATATGTTAAAGGAAGATACATTGGGGAAAATTTCAGATTAATTTCTAATATAAAACAGTATTACAAGAATCGAAATTTAACTGGACTGTTACTTTTAGTTGGCTTTGAAGAAGCTTTTCATATTGTAGAATGGAGGCACATAGATAAAGTATGATTATCGTTTAATTTTGGTACATATCTTAGAAAGTGGATTCAGATAATTTAATCAGAAGTCAGTATTTGTGTCATTAATAATGGTTGTCCATCAGAGTTCTTTCATCTCTCCTGTGGTGTAAGACAGGGTTGCCCTCTCGCCCCCTTTTATTTCTTTCAGCAGTAGAACTATTAACAGAACTGATTAGGTCAAAGGAAGATATCACAGGTTTAATTTTTGGTGAAAAAGTTGTTAAAATAAGTCAGATGGTAGATGACACCACTTGTTTTGTTGCAGATAGGGAATCTGCTAAAATGCTGTTTAATAATTTTGAAGATTTCAAGATATGTTCAGGTTAAAAATGTAATATAGAGAAAACTGCAGTGTTTTGGCGTTGAGCAACAAAATTTTCAGACGACTGGGATCTCCCAGTTTTCTTGGAAGATGGAAATTTTCATACTTTATGTATCATGTCTGCCGAAATCGAATTAGAAATGAGTAAAAATAATTTTTAGGTGAAACTACATGCTTCTCAAGATGTTTTAAAAGTATGGAGAATGCATGTCTTGTTTTTAGTCGATAAAAATGTAATTGTTAACAATCTTGTAATGTCCAAACTTATGTATCCTGCTTCATTGACATTCCTTGAAGACAATTTCATTAAAGATGTTCAATCTATGATATATGATTTTGTACGGAATAAGTCAACCACAAAAGTAAATAACTCTGTTATGCATCAGAATCACAAAAGAGGATCGAAAGTTATACATGTTAAGACTCAGGTATATTCTCTAAACTTGAGTTGGGTTAAAAGGTTATATGGTTTCAGTGAGGCTTAGTAGATATTAGTATTTCAAGAATTTACCTTTTAGTAAAATGGATGATATATTTATGAGCAGATGTGGTCTTGATTTTAAGAATTTAGATTGTCCTTCATTTTATAAAGGAATGATAGATACTTGGTTATCAATTCAAAATTATTTCCATCCAAAAACCGTAAAAGAAGTTCGAAATGAATTTTTATGGTTTCATCCTTTCATCACAATTGACAAAAAAAACTATATTTTATAAACATTGGTATTTGAAAGGCGTTAAATTCATTGATGGTATTGTTGATGAGAATGGCGTATTTTTGGATCAAGAAGTTTTAGGAAGAAAATTTAATATAAGGATTAATTTCTTTGAGTATGTATCACTTAGATTGTCAATTCCTGGACTTAAGAAACAGTTACTGTGCAGTAAAGTCATCAGGACATTCGAACCATCTTTAATACCGAGATTCAGACTAAATGGTAAACTAAAATTCATATCTGACATTATTTGTAAGGAAATCTATTGGTGCATTGTTAATAATGAAATATCTGATTCTCCTACTTGTTTCGAAACCTGGATACCCATGTTTCATATAGCTGAAGATAACTGCTCTAAAATATTTACTATATCTTTCAAATGCACTATGAAGTGTAAAATACAAGCCTTTCAATTTGCAATTCTACATAAATTTGTAGTTCATAAAGCAAAATTATTCAAAATGCAACTTGCAGATTCGGAAACATGTGACAAATGTTTGGAAAAGATACAATTTTACATAAATTTTGGGAATGTCATATTAAATTATTCTGGAATGAAGTTTTAGAATGGAGGGACACATTATGTCCTAATAACATTATGAATTTATTTGCTGAAATCTTTATTCTAGGTCTATATTTGACTAAAGGTAACTATTCCCTAAAAAATTGTCTTCTGCAAGCCAATAATTTTATTGACAAACAATTATGTGACAAAAGACATTGTCGTTTTCTTTCATATTTGAAATTCAAAATGTCAGTAGAGCAACACGTTTTATACTGTCAAGGGAAATATGATTTGTTTGTGTTTGGTAAAACGTGGTCAGTCATTTATAATAGTTTGATATAACTCGTAAGATTAATTTTGAAATGTTCTTGACTCGAAATAGTCGAAATTAATTATATTCAGTTACTTCATTACATGTCTGTACGTTATCTAGTTGTCAATACCATGTTTTATATGTATACTGTAAAAATAAAAATAGAAATAAAGAATTATCCAAAAAAAAAAGTTCTGGCCTTGATGTCTTACCTATACAACTGCTGAAGGGGCCTAGTCCCGCTATAGCTGAATCGTTGGCATTAATTATTAACCATTCCTTTAAGAGAGGCATCTTCCCAAAGAAACTCAAGCTATAAAAGTATTACCAGTATACGAAAAGGGAGAAAACATTGTTTTGTGATTACTACAGGCCCATTTTCCGCATGTAGGTTCTATTTAAATTTCCTGAAAAAGTAGTTTATCAACAGGTACATCAATTCTTAACTTCTCATAACTTATTTTATGATAGCCAACATGGATTTAAGTAGGATCGCTCAACTGAGACTGCTGCACTTGAATTCATAGACCAAATTTACAAAATCCTTGATTCTGGAGAGATACCCATTAGCACATATCTTGATCTGTCAAAAACATTTGATACCTTGGACCACGAGACGCTCTTATTCAAATTTGACTACTATAGGAATAACGGTATTGCTTTAGACGGGTTTTGCAGTTATCTAACTCACAAATTCCAATATGTAGAGTCTGACAAAGGGTGCCTGAGATATTTAATCATTTACTTCTGCAAGCGTACTCATATCTCTATATTGGGTCCCCTCTTGTTCATTTCAAAACACATGAACTACATTTGTCTGGCTTGTGCCAAATGGAAAGCTATACGTATGCCCAAGACACAATTCTAATTAATTCTCCATGTTGTTTTATTTTTTATTCGTGCTCATAGGACGATAGTAAAACAGAGGAGTATCAATTTTGAATTGAAAAGAGTATACGATTGGCTTGCTTCGTATACACTATTTTCCAAAAACTAGACACGTGCCTTTTTTCTTCCCCAGAGCATTATTTTGTCATAGCTATCAACATTAACAGTACATCTGTTTAAAAAAACAGATGAATTTGGTTTTCTTAGGATTAGTTATCCACAAAACCTAAACTGGAAAGCTCACATACATAAAATTGCAAACAAAATTTTCGCATTATTAGCATTCTTAACTGGCTTCGGTACAGGCTCTGGAACATGTTATCGGTGGTTACCCGCTGAAGACCCTTAAATGCATTAGGACGAATACAGTCTATGTACAAATTCTACAGAAGAACTTGACAATATTACTTCCATGGGTATACAGCTTAGACAATGACATGTTAGCTTATGGAGTGTAGAGAGCTCAGACTACGAAATAGGGTAATAACTATCATGAAGTGGTTCCGGACGACACAAATAATACACTTTACCCACAATACACACATGACTGCACAATAATACATGTAACTGTGACCTTAAACATATGACAATATCATGAGACAATGGACTCGATAATCAACGTAAGTTGAAGTTACAATATGCACCTGTACACATTTTGCCTGAAGCACGTTTCTGGACCCATGTACCCCACAGGTGGCGACTGGAGGTGACGCACTACTACTAGCCTGACTGAAGCAGTCTTTCCTTGCGAGTAGACCAAACCACGCAGATTAACCCCGACGTTGAAACGTCCGGCAGGCAAGCGTCATATGGATGCCCTTTGCATGCTGCTGGGCGCGGCCGAAGCACAATGGCGGCATACACACGCTTCCACTGTGGAGCTGCAATTGCGCCCACTTGCTCGGGTGTTCCTTCACCGCCTTGTCACTGTCACCCCTGCAGCATGTTGACCCATGCGGGCATTATTATACACATATATGCATCAATGTCGCATGACACAACGTGTCGATACAGTGATAATATACATAAAGGTGACCTATAGTACTTGCCACCTGTTGTTTAGTATTGATTTGTGAAACAAACCTGCCACATGGGGGTGGGGGTGAGGGTGGGCCCTGACCTTCCCGTGCTTGATCACAACTCGCGTCCCGAGCAAAAAAAGGGGGAAAACGAACAAACAGGATGAGGGAAAATGCAGCTAGAGCACACACCACCCCGCAGGGGAGAGGCACAATACTTGAAATTAGATTCCAGCCTATATTTACGTATTATATTACAAAATGCGTTTAAAATATGGTTATAGCGAGCATTAGCGAACTCTTACCATAAACACATGTGAATATAGGATATAACAGAGCAGCAAATTATCCAATCAAAAGATAACTCAGTATCTATTCAACGGAGCTGATTTTCTCCGTCATCCCCAGCTGCGCATGCGAACACAGGTACAGCCATTCCGTTTTTTAGGCATCTTGGCTAATTTTTGCTCTTTTATTTACAGCACAGTCTCAAGCATACCGGCGTTTATTGCACCTTATTAATATCTGCACACTGTGCAGTCACCAGGTCGCTTCTCGGGGCCTTCCAGATCGCAGTTTCTTCCAGCCATACTTATCCTCCAGGGGCCCCAAAACGCCATGTTGCCAAAGCCTACTCCGATTAGGTGTTGTCGTGCGACATTCCAACAATAACTCTCTGCACACACCACGTCTCTGCTATACAATATGGCACTAGTTCAATAGCGATATAAAGATCTCGGGAACAAACTTAAATTTGTGGAACAGTGTTTAACAAAAAGAAAGGCTGTACGGCAGATAATTTCGTTCAGCTTTTGAAAGTAGTACAGCCATGCCCCTCTAGACTCCTTTAGTAAATGACCGCTAGACGGACCCAACAACCCAGCGCTACTACCTGATCCACCGACGTAATTATGCTTTGTATGCTGACGCTCGCGTAATAGGCTATGCCTGCAACATATTAGGTTATGAGATAAAACGCGGGAAAAGTGAGCCAGAACTGTGTAATCGAAATCGTTAAGTTGAATGTATGCACAGTGTTAAATACGATTTCATTTTCTTCCATGGAAGCCGAAATACATCCAAAATAGCATATAGTTTATAGTAACTTATAGAGTAGCTGGAATCTGTTGAAGTAGCCTGGACCTTACTGGTGTATACCCAAAGCAATCAAGCAGAAAATATTTTACAGCTACATGCCCTTGGCTGCAAGTAGAGTTACGGTCGCACATAATGAATGTGACCTGGTCGCGTGCTGCAGTAGAAGTAATGAGGTGGCCTTTTCATATTCTTGTTAACATTTCTTTTGAAAGTCGAAATCGAAGAAGATTTTGTGTTCGAATCAAGGGAGTTCCAGAGTATGGCCGTCTAGGAAAAAAAAAAGAACCCTGCCTTAAGGTGGTCCTGCATCTCACTACTGGGGTATTTAATGGGTTTCTTGTGTCATAATTTGCTTCTGCAGGTTGAGGAAGTAGGGAAAGTACGCGGAAGCTTAAATGGAACCCTGGTGTACACCCATAAACAGATTTGACCAATTTGACGACTGTCCATTTATTACAACCCTTTGTCTCCTTTTTTCTAAATAACATTTGAAACATTCATTGTATATGTGTCTTTTTGTCCAGACCACATCCTAGTAGTCATTACCTATGCCGCAGTCCGAACTCTTTACTTTCCATACGCTAACTTGTCCCTGCCTGACCTATATACATATGGGGGTGCTATTGTACATATTGTGCACGTTCTTCTGTTGAATTCTGACATAGGCTGTATTAGCCCAAATAAATTAAAGGGTCTTCAGCATGGAACTGCTCAGAACATGTTTCAGAGCCTGTACCCGTGTAATGTACGATTTATTCCAAATTGTTGAAGCTAATGCAGTATCCCCCATGTGCTTTACATGATCAAAGATTCGGTTCATATAAAAAAAAAAAACAAACAAACAAAAACAAAACAAAAAACAAAAAAAAAAACAAAAACAAAAACAAAAACAAAAAAAAACATGTTGACTACATCAGGTAACTCAGCATTGACATCCACGTCTTAAGACTTACAAAGACTGCTTTGCCCATGTTATCAAGCACAATAAAAATTGGTGGGTACACTGAGGGCCTCTCATTACTATCAAAAAGCTGTTTGACAAGTTTCCACTATAACTTTGGGTTTATCTTATCACCTTCTCTGAATATTCTCAGATACGCGAGTCCAGTAAGACAGTTTGCTTGATTTTGCATTGTCTCTAGCTTTATTTCTAATATCTCAAAATTGAGCCCATAACTCAAGCGTATTACATGGTGCTTTATGCTATTGAAGTAATATGTGGATGAGACTTCCATATAAAACACCATAGTATTTAATGTTGCTACATATAAAACTGTGTAACTGTGTTCAGTATTGTTTTATTGGATATTCTTCAGCGCTGCCCTGGTAGAGGTTTTCAATGCATTTTCACAATACCCTGTGACTGTTGCATCATGAGTTTCTTCCACAAATACAAACCTATCAGACAATTACGCATTTTTTTTTTGAATGTGTACATTTCAACATTGACATCCTGAAATGGATGCAAGACGCTGTTTGCCGGTCATCATTTTTCGCAAACTCTCGATATGATACGTTTATAAATTGTCCTAAGTTCCTCATTTTTCCAACCGTAAATACAAGGGTCTACAAGAGAGTTGATATATATAAACATAATGCCAATTTTACCTAATACATGTATCCAGTCAGGCCAACACTGTGGCTCACCATTTATCAACTGTATTATATATACTAACCAGAGAAAACCCCAACACATGCTGAATAGGGCTCCAACCGTAAACAACATCTTTGTTATACTAATTTGACGGGTGCTGGTCATAGAACCATAGCTGTATTCTTGCGCATGTATTCGATTTATTTGTTTCTTGGCAGTGTGGAGAACCTGTATGGTTATGACAGCATTACCAAATAAACAAATGGGCAATAATGCCAGAAAAAATACTTTCCCTGTGATGCTAGATAGAAAGTCTGTTATGTCGCACCGAAATTTTATGCTTTTTCGCTTCACGCTAGGAGTCACGAGACACACACTGATGGCAAAAGCAGCAGCTAGCAACCATACCAGTCCAACAGATGCCCTTGCTCTTGCAATCGTGACCAGATTGTTGTAACGCAGAGGATAATGTATAGCAATATATCTATCAATTGAAAGTAAAAGCAAGGTCCCAAGCGATGCAAAGCTGGTACATCCAGTCACAAGTACCCAAACCGTACACATAATATATCCAGTTCCATATTGGGAAAGACTAAGGTCTTTATGTACATATGTACCATATGTAGTCACCAATGGTAGGGCCAGCCCAAACATTAAGTCAGCCACGCAAAGGCTGAGAACACATATGTTTGTGGCAGAATTAAGCTTCCTATGCCACTTCATGATGATGATAGTTGCCACATTAAAGATGCAGATGAGCAAGCAAAGTATCCATATTGTTATGATTACCAAGGTACTGAAATAAAAATTGTTCCTTGAGTGATATAACTTCTTTTCAGAGCAAACCGTTGCATTTTCCATCTGTAGCAAAGATGTTGAAAACTTTTGATTTGAAACTTGGGATCTTAAGAAAGTATCAATATAAGGATAATACAGTATTTCCAGTCAGTAAGTTTGACATTATCTTATAAACTGCGTATTGGTTAACACAAGCTGTCACAGCTCTCAATATTTACCAGGCGTAGTATTACTGCTGCACAATTTCCGCAGATAATAACCTTGAGTCCCAATTTGTTGTCTATCTGTTTCACTGTCCTATTTAAGCTTCGAATCTGCCACGATTCAAGTAGCTTGCATAACATGGAGGCTTACAGGTAGCAGACATCTGAAGCGTTTGCCATGTTACAATCATTAAATAGTCTGTTGGTGTTTTTAGCATAATACGAATTAGGCATCTCTAGTCGCTGATGCATTTCGGTAAGCCTGCATAATTTACTATTGTTTCACCTGGGGGATGAAGACGTGGTATACCATGGCAATAAAGCAAAAAGAACCCTTTTGCTGCCATGTCTGTCACTGACATGTTTGCATAAAAACAGGTGAAGAAACATATAATATTGCATGGGCAAAGAAACATCCACATGGCCTTTTTTGTATACTTTATACGGTAATGGCAGATTGGGGTCCATGATCTTCGTTTCTTGAGACTCTTAATATTTACTGTAAAATACATCTGCGTTTCTATACGAAACACTCCTCTCCCAACTGAACGTTTCAATAATTACTATAATGCTAACCTATTTATGTTTTAATAAAAACGTCTGTATCCCTGCTTCCTTGACACTATAATGTATATGTGGTCATTGTACTTTCATCGTTCGTTACATATTCATCAGCACTGAAATCTTAGTGGAATGGTACAAAGTTCATAAGTAGGGTCAAAGTGCTTGGGGTTGACATGAAAAAAAAAACATATTACCTCGGGCGTACGCCTTTCAATTACTCCATACGATTTTTTCGGATTGATGTGCTTGCCATTACCACATATGATTATAAAGTTATTGGAATATCTCAATCCATAATTTAATGTAGTACATAGTCTGGCATTAAATTCAAGGATTGACACATAAGGGATAGCAGCGTATAAAGAATTTACCGTACAATCAATCTTCATAGTTAAAGTACTGGATAAGATTGTTTTCTAAAGAAACGTAATTTCTTCCTGTAGTCCAGACTATTGAATTTACTATAAGTCAGGACACTTGTAAGCAACGCGTGAGGACCAAAACACCAAACGAAAACTACTAACATGTTTTTGATCCAAACTTTCATCCTTCAACTCCCAGCAGAAACACAAACATTTGCTTGCAGATAATTGTGCACAAGTGGGCAAACCTTCGCATGTTTCCCCGACACTGTCACTAATGTGGAAACTTTTTAAAGTTTCTTAGTATAGTTTGAAGAATAAAATATCTAGCAAAACAATATGTGGTTTTTGAAACTTCATAAATAAGCAAATTAGAGATACTTTTGAATTGTTATCTCGGCCTGATATCTGTCTCGACATTAATGCCCACACTTGACATGTAATATATTTTTGGGGGTGCTGAATTTATGAAACATGGAGACAGAGAAGGACACCAGCATCTATCTCGTGCAGCAGGTAGTTAAGCTATGATACAGGCACGTCCCATTCATGTAGTGTGCAAATGTCTTTGCTCACTTCGAAATGTTGAGCTGTCTGGTATACAAAGCTTTGTTCACATTGAAATGTTGAGCTGTCTGGTATACAAAGCTTTGCTTGTTTGAAATGTTGAGCAATCTGGTAAACAAAGCTTTGCTCACGTTGAAATGTTGAGCTATCTGGCATACAAAGCTTTGTTTACTTCTAAATATTGAGCTATCTGGTATAGAAAGCGTATTTGCTCACTGTTTCAGGTCCATTTTGTTACGTTATAGCCTCAATGCAATCTGGAAAAGAGCAATATAATATTTTTTATGGGTTCGATAGCATGCTGAATTTGTGAACGTTTTTCACTTTTAAGGGAGATAAAGGTTTCATTAGCTGGTTAACACAAGCAGGAGTTATACGGTACAGCCCATAAAGTTAATTCGTGTGGTGCTAAAAATTCACGAAAAAAATCAAGTATGACATTCATCATAGTACAGATTGCATTTTGGTACTTGTACTGAAAAGCTGCATAGCTGGAAATTGTTGAATATCTTTATGAACATTGAAATTACCTAAATTCACTTTACAAATGAGTGATACTGCCTCCTTTTTGCAGTGCCCTGTGAGCCCCCCCCCCCCCCAAAAAAAATCCATCATCCAACATGTCCAACGAGCAGGACCCATAGTCATTTATATGGAATGCCCGATTATATTTCAGAGCCCTTCAGGTCCCAATTCTGTCTGCTCCTTCAATAACAATAGATGTATAGAGTATGCTGGGCTTACAGCTAAGGAAACTCTTCAGGACACCTGGCTCAAAGTGAATTGCTACTTTTTCTCTCATGGGGGATCGTTGCTCGTGGGACAAATCGGGAATGACCACAGTTCACCAGGGGTTTTTCCGGCCAACATGTGTCCCAAGTGAACAATAAATATAAACTCACTCTCCAGGCGTGTAGGATTTTGTTTATATTATGTTTAATTGGCTATTCATCGCAAAAAATGTGCTATTTGTCTAATTCTAACTTCATCCTTCTCAGCCATACGTTCACATCCCATTACTTCCCAGTTGCATTTAAGAATCAAAGAATGAATCAATGCTCCATTTCTGAACAACTCCATCACAAATGTTTGCCCAAAATCTTTGGGTGCCATGTTTTTGCCTCACTCAATAGCTTTCCTGGCAGAACAGTGGGTTAGTTGCGCCCAGAGTGCAATGAAAATGGTGCTGACTCCGACCTCATACTGTCCGAAACTATAGGCATGCACGCATTTGTATAGAAATAATTTCACAAGGATTATATATCTACATCCTTATTGTAATTGAGAGCAGTTTGTCTTATGCAATTTGACTGTAGTCGCAGTTGTCATTGAAGCTGACAGGCATGACAATATGGCACCTGCTGCCTGGTCAAAATTTTGCAACAACTCACTACATTAGATAGTGCCTTCACCGTATCCGAACCGTAGTCTCAATGAAACAAATCCAAGTCAAGTCCGACCAAAGGCAATGTTCTTTGGTATGTTTAGCTGAATCACATGAATTTACAGTTTGTCTGTACCCAAGAGAGTTCAAAACGTACATCCAAAGGTCCATCAGGGTAAAAAAAGTCATGTCTACTTTTAACATGACAAGAATACAAAAGATTTTGTTTAATACTATAGGCCTATTTCATTTTCATTTCTATAAATTGGCTTGAACAGGTGCATTATACATGTGCATATAGGACCATACAATTCATGATAAGGGACCAAAATCTGCAACACAGCAGAGAACTTGCAGGCACAGGTTCCAAATTTGTTGAACACATCAATAAAATTCAGCATTTAAAAAGTACTGGTTGCAACCACGGTCTCAACAATTTGCTTCGAAGGAAATACGTTTTGTCTCTTACTCATGATTTGCCTTGCATCAGAGAGCATCTACGTATGCTCTGTTTTGGCTGGTTTATATTGGAATATGAAATCAAACATTTAGAGATCAGTGCTTCTCTATTGCACCCAATTTGGCAGATGTTTTTTACATATGTTAGTGGGTTGTTATATGTCTATACAAGGAAGTGAGACATATGCAAATATTCTATTAATTCTTGACAAGCTGTCATTTTTACCACAGGACTTCCAATTTAAAACTACTACAACTGCATGCTTCTATGATGGATGCTCCTGCTGGCATAGTTCAGAACGATCAAACTTTGTTCTGTTTCTGGTACAAAACATCAGCAGGGGCAATTATTATTGCATCTATTAAAAGAACAAAAGATAGATTGAAATTTGGGTAGTCTAAACTTGAGCCAATTGTCACTCTTTGCTTCAGAAAAAGAAATACTTCCATATATCTATCATCCCATGCTTCTAGCAAGGGTTGTGTCTGCGGATCACTACTAGCATGTATTTTTTTTCGTCTTCAGATTTATGAATGCGGGCAAATAAGGGAGCTGCAATATAGGCAAATTTTAGAATAAACTGTATTATGTTGCCAGCCACAACCAAACTTCCAAAGAGCACATTTTGTGATTTTCAAAATGGACATTCTGGAACCATTCCAACTTTTTGGCTGGTTCATCACCAGACTCTGAAACAATATTCAACAGATAGATAACTTTTTTTTAAACAAACAGCACTTTTAATGCTTTATTTAAGGTTATTGACTGAGAGGCAATCCAACCCTATTTCGAATCAGTGCAACGTTTGTTGGAATATGCCAGCATGTCATTTGAATACACAAATACACAACATTTGAAAGTTTTGGTCCCCGAATATCTCATCTGTAGACCTCGTAAAGCCATCCATGACTCCCCTAGAGGCCAGAGAATGTCCTTTTATGGCCATAGATATCAGCTGTGCCAACACATAAAGCCATCTTTTCAATGCTTGCTCAGCTACAAGATCTTGATAACATATAAAATCTGTTAGCCAAGTCCAGGGAACAATATAATTTAGCTCAAATAATAACATCTACAGCCTCCGGTATTCAAGGGACAGGATACTTAACCTTGTAGGTTTAGGCATTCAACGCCCAGGTTTTGCCACACAGCTGAAGTGAACTATCTTTCTTTTTGCCGAAATCTACAGAGGCTGCTTATGAACTTAAAGACGTTTTATCACTCCACACATCAAAGATTGCCCTAAAAAGTCTGTTTCGTCAGCCTTCTGATGAGGTACAATCCTTGGATGAGGCACGATGACAGGTATATAATCCATAGAGCAGATTATATATTCTATTCTAGAAAAAAGTCAAGTGACCATGATGTTGACTTAGTCCATGATAATAAGTTTCTAGAGGTACCTTTATTTGAGCTTGTTGCTCATTTGTCAGGTTTTCTGTAATGTTAAACCTCTTGATTAAATCATCCATAGCACAATCAAGTGGTTAAATGCTGATGTATTCTTGTACCGCCATTGTTTCTGTTAAGAATCTCATAGTCCTGCCCCGCCTGATGTATCTGATTCTTTGTAATAGACCCAAGTGTACACCATGATGGTAAATACAAGTCATCTGCTACACAATTTCGTTCTCGTGCTTGAATTTTGCCATGGGCATCTTCACTGGCAATATTCCGGCCCTGGAATAGTATCTTCTTTAACTGCGTCATGGTCTTGTGTGGTTGCATACAGGATTATATATCCCTCAGTGCAGTTTACCCAGTGACTTATTGAAGCTGAAGATTGTGGGTTTGCTCCCCGTTTCAGAGTCTATGGAATCTTGCACAATATGGAATCACATTTCGTTTACCTCATGTCCACAAACATTCACAGTCAGCTGATATCAGGACCATGACTTTAATTAGGGAGGCTTCCACCGGGTCTTCTTTTCCAGCAGAATGCTTGTTGGAAACAGATGCAGTAATTGTCGGCATGTAAACCCCGATAGCAATAAGACACTTTATTGCCTTTCTACCAAGGAAAACTGTCCTTTCTGGGCACTTGCCTATGGTTCTTTTTACCAAAGAGATTTTTTGAACTGTTTCTACACCTTTCCAGGCTTTTCTAGTTTTCAGAACTACTTTCGGGTGATGTATTTGCTTGGTAGTCAGGGTTGAAATGTGCAATTATCCCACATTTCCAGCATCTATCGACTCTATTTCATAGAGTGGAATTTGTTTCAAGAACCTGCAGCCTTCATTCTGACAAGAATAACTCCAATGTGCTTTTTTTGTGTTTCTGCAACAACTCACCCAGTTTCCGCAAATTTTCTCAAGGACACTTTCTTTGCGTATAATTTCATGCACAACAGCACTTGCTTTGGGATTTGATGTGTTTTGTCCATATCAGCCCTAGGCCATTGTAAGGGCCACATACCTCACAATTAGAGGACCATAAGGGCCCTGTGTTATGGTTACATTCATTGATCTCTCACCTTCACCTGCAGTAAATGTTAAGATTGAAACAGAAGCTATTCACTTTCATCTAACAAAGTGTGTATATTACCATTGTCATCAGCATGCACTTCACGGAAATTCGTCCTTTCGTCATTGTTTGTCAACATGTGCTCCCACCTGATTATTTTCTAGTAGACACTGAATTAAACTTCAATTGAAATGGTTTGTTGGCTCTTTGTCTAAAACCCAAGAATTAAATGTGCTAAAACATTCATACATCACTCCTCAGACACAAATTGTCGTAATCTGCAAATTAAACATTGAAAATGTATAGTTTGCATGTGAGTGTACCCCAAAAATTTGAAACCGAAGAAGTAAACGGTATCTTGATAACAGTCACAAACCTTCTTACACAAACAATGACCACATATGCTAACAAGAGGGGTGTGTGAATGCTGAGCTAACCCAGAGATTTATCACACTTGTGCCTCTGTGAACTTGGCATAGGATCAAGGTCATGCACCCATGTGCTGAGCAACTCTGATCTTTATGGAAGAGCATTAACATGTGTAGCATCAAGGTCCCAGTTCATGTAGGTCTCACGTTATAGTGAAGTGTAAAATATATGTATGTTGTACTGCGACCTCAGAAATGGGGTGAAGGTCACTTCTGTATTGTCTAAACATAATCTTTATAGAGAAACACTAATATATGCTGTCTGAGTGTGGCCCTCAATAAGAATCATAACCATGTAAAGCATCAAAGTCCAGGATCAAATAGTTCTCAAGTTATCATCTGTAGAGTTAAATACACATGTGACACTCAAACCTTGGTACTGAAATCCAGGTAACCCATGTACTGTGTAACTCCCCCTGTCATGCCCTCAAGTGTTCCTTTGTAATTTTAAATCAATTGGCCAAGTGATTTTGGAGATTAGTGTATAAGATCTGGGCACAAAATGAACAAACAGAATTTTAAAAAAATCCAAACATCATGGAAGCATGACCATTTGAACATATTTGGTGGATACCCCCCCCCCCCCCCCCCAAGGTCCATCCCCACTAAGTTTGAAGTGAATCTGGTATGTTGTTTTGAAAAGAAGTTCAAAGCATGGATTACCATTGCAATGCATTCTTTTTTCATAGTAATCAATAGGACTGTATGCATTACTCAATAAGTGCCCGAAAAAAGTCATTTAAATTCGGATATTCAAAGGAATGGTAGATTTACCAATAAGTACCCGAATAGGGAAAATCGTAAAAAATCAGGAATTCACAGCAGTGCCCCTTAGTGAACAGCTTTGTTTGAATGTTTCTCAAGAAACATTTAAGCCACATTACAGCTTATTTTGAGTCACAGATCTGGAGAAAAAGTCAAAAATAGCAAATATGCACACAAAAAATATTTATAAAATGGAAAAAAATTGGCAGCACCACCTGGTGAACAAATTAAGATCAAGGAGTCCCTGGCAGTGTTTCTGTGTCATATCAAAGTTATTAGTTGTTTTTATTTTAGAAATAAAAAATGTCCCTAAAAAAGAACTAATAAAAATCACAAAAATATATAAAATCATTGCAGCGCTACCATTTATGCCAAGTGGCTAGAGATCCACTCAGGGTAGATTGTCACCAAGTTTGAAGTCAATCAGGCTGATGGTTTTGGAGAAGAAGTCGATAATGTAAATAAGCATTAAGGTGCCCCTTGACTTGCATAGTAATCAATTGCAAGATTAATTTAACAATAAGTACACACATTGAACAAAAATCGTTCAAATTCAGCAATCCAGAGCAGTACCACCTGATGAACAACTATGTTTGACCCTTTCAAAAAGAACATAATCCACCTGAAAATTCATAAAAAATCCCATAATACCTGGACCGTGACTACTTGGACAAATTCGGTTGAAACCCCTCTAATTGACTAGGGGACTGTGGGTCCACTTCAAGAAGGCATAATCTACAAGCAGCTTACTATGTTCATCTTTCAAGGTTAAAAACCTCGTATTTTGTACCCTTCTATAAATAATTAACAAAAGAAAGAGAACAAAGGAGATGGGTTTGGGACTTCGACCTGCAGCGGAAGTTCACCGGCATGTGGCCAGGAAGAGAGAAGCATGGTTATAAAAACTTTAAAACTTAAGTACTTATGCAACTTCACTGAAAATTACTTTTCCGTGGTGTCCAGTATTTTCAAGTTTTGCTCATCCCTTTTTCACTTTTTTGAAATAGAATACAAGTACCGTTGCAACATATCAAAATACTCAAATAAGCTCCTTGTCAACAATATCAGAATGTATACTAATTCACTATGCATATAATGTAAACATACAAGATCTTTTGTGACAATCTTGCAACAAGGACAAAAGGTGAACGGTGGATTGTGCTATGTATAGCTGCAAGGAAATATACCTGTGTCGTTGTCAAAATGCAAACTTACTGATAGTATAAATGCTGTAGAACTCCTAAAACGTAATACAGGTGCAAATATTTTATGTTCTACCTCCTGATGAGAACAATAACATGACCCAAGGATGTGTTAACACCAGGGAACAACAGGAAGCCAAGTTGTGACCACACTCATAAGACATAGAGACAATATTTTGCCACGTCATGTGATGATGTACAAGACCTGACCTGAGCGCAAGTTAGCACCATTCAGTCAAATGTTTCCCAACCTCTTAGCCCGAGGACACACTGCGTCTGGATTATTAGCGACAGAATCTAGTAACTATACGTTTTTTCAAGTAGCTTATTGTGGTCAGGGTTGCATTTTGTTTTTGTCATGTATCATGGACAGCCGCTGTAGAGTCATGGCACTTCCAGCATCAGTTATATTCCCCGAGAATTATAAAGATTTTTTCCGGCTATTTTGCGGTTGTAAATGCCCACCATGAGTTTAGTTTCACACCTGTTGCCCCTGAAGGCAAAGCCTGAGACGGTGGGGTATGGTCAAAGCGGGGGCTCACCCAGATGATAAAAGCATCTGGTAACCCTCTTGACATTCCAAACGTGCTCCTAATCCCATGCATGTCAGGATGTGTGCCTGGTTGCTGGCGATGCTTTTAAGCTTTGTACAAATGTACAGAAGCGGCTTCTCCAAACTGGCCTTAAAAGAAAACAGAATATACATGTACATATTCTGTATGAACAGGCGCCTTGTACCGAGTGGCTTTGGGATATTATCAACCATATTTGAGATTTTCATGAGTGCAATTGAAGTCCAGCCTAAAACGGTCGACAACATCGCCAACTACACAATCAAATGTCCCAACCAAAACAACTTCTCCACGAGAGGGGCAGGAGTTATCATACGGGTTCCGTGTAAGGAAGAAACACCTTTATATTTGCTACAAGTAGCACAAATTCATCGGACTACAAGTGTATCCGTGTCAAAATGACTGATTACTTTTTGACAAAAACAAAAAAAAAAAAACCAAAAAAAAAACCAAAAAAAAAAAAAAAAAAAAAAAAAAACAGCATGGCAACACAACAGCAGTTTTGAGTGATAGGAAGTGCATGTACTGCAACATTATGTCTGAAAAACCTGACGTTTTAACATGAAATGTATTGTGCGTGTACACCAACATGGCATAGAAAAAATTGTGCCACGTAATCATGCACATCATACCATAAACAAGACAATATGTATGTGTGTATGTATGTATGTATGTATGTATATATATATATATATATATATATATATATATATATATATATATATATATATATATATATATATATATATATATATATATATATATATATATATATATATTAGTTTGATCTTTTGCCTGGTAAGATGGACCATGATTGGACACTGGACATATAAATATATATATATGTGTGTGTGTGTGTGTGTTGGGTGATTTATGGGCAGTGTACAATGACCACAAACCATGGGTGTGTGTGTGTGTGTGTGTGTGTGTGTGTGTTTGTTTTATGGGCAGTGTATAATGACCACAAACCATCCAAGGCCTCTATATATATATCATCCAAGGCATGTGCATATATGTATATATATATATATATACATATATATATATATATATATATATATATATATATATATATATATATATATATATATATATATATATACATATATATATACCATCCAAGGCATGTGCATATATGTATATATAAATATATATCTATATATATATATATATAGATATATATATATATATATATATATATATATATATATATATATATATATATATATATATATATATATATATATATATATATATATATATACCATCAAAGCATGTACATCCCTGTTAGGTTACAGAATCTTATGTAATAAGATAAAAGTTTTAAATTCGATGCTTCACAGGACCCTACAAGTTTCCGTACGTTTTAGATACTACAAAAATGCACCAAAACTGTCAAGTGAATGTGACAGGACTTAAAAAAGATTCCTTTGTAATACGAAATTGTGTCAATGTTCTCATCAGTTATTTGAGTTTACTTAAAGGCACCTATAGCTATAAATCCTCATATTATAGCATAAAACTAAATTAAATAACTACTAAAGTTATATGTGATGCCCTTATTTACTCATCATGAAATCTATCTAAATGTTGATATAGGATCTTAATTATTTGCAACACACAATAGCTACTGCAATTATCTATCTATCTATCTATCTATCTATCTATCTATCTATCTATCTATCTATCTATCTATCTATCTATCCATTCATCCATCCACCCATCCATCCATCTATCTATCTATCTTTCTATCTATCCATCCATCCATCCATCCACCCATCTATATATCTCACTTTTGTGAAATGCTAACAAGAGTGCTAAAACTTTGGTTGAAAACAGCTCAAGGGGAGTTGCTTGTCAATCGTCTTAAGATCATGCTGTCCACTTAGACCTTGAAGCTTTCACCTGCCTTTTCATCAACTCTCTTCATATGTATATATATATATATATATATATATATATATATATATATATATATATATAGTAACTTTTCCTTATAACGCCCACATTGGTGGCAGCTTTTTTAGGTATAAGATATTTGTCTTTGTGCTGATCACATCATTTTAATGGAAACTACGGGGGCTCTCTGTCTTTAGGGAAGGGGTTCGATATACTCAGGGAGGGACACAATATCACATCACCCCCATGTGACGTGAGGGGGCATTGAATTATCCCATCTTCAGATAGGAGGTTCCTAAAATGATAATTGTTCAGTTTGACTAGTGTTTGTGGGCTAAAGCGTACATTCTTGTTGACTACTATATGAAGGTCAATGGATATTGCAATAGTAATTCACATTTTTGCAATTTTGTGCAAAATCAATTGGGCTCATTTATCAGTATTTGTACAAAACAACATTAGAGAATCAGAGTAGGCTGACCTTCCAACAGAAAATCAGATATTTCTCAATGCGCCCTTGCCAGTTGCAGTCCTTACAAATTAAATTGCTATAGGACATTCCTAGATCCATACCTCCCGAATTTAAACCCTCTAAAACCATGGGTCTCATTCTGGACTGAATGTGGTCATGAAGTCTTTAAAAAAGACTAAAAGAATGACCATGCGATGTTTTTGTATTGTAGCAAGCAATCGTGCATAACACTTGTACAGAGGAAGCATTACTCATATGCATTAGGTGAGGCCGTTAAAGTTCACCTGGGCCTTAGAGTGATGTGTAAACTTGTGCAATTTTGAATCACCTTGTAATAAACCAGTTCTACTTATCACTATAAAAATAAGATACATAACATCTCTCATGTGGCCATGAAAATGCACAATAATCCAGTGCAAAACCCCAGCTCAAAAAAGTCCCAGGTTATCATGTGGAAACCAAATTCAGTTCTCAGGCCCTGACCTCGGGTACAGGGTCAAGGTCACCCATCTTCGAAATTTTTGGAGCCCTCAAAGCGGGTCATCATCCTGTACAACATGAAATCTCCACGTCAAAAGCTTCTTGAGTTCTTGCATTCAGGGTTGAGATGACGATGGGGAAGACAATGATGACGATGAGGAAGAAGACGATGAAGAGGAGGAGGACGAGGAGGGGGATGCTGATGATGAGGGTGGAGGAAGAGGAGAAGACAGAGAGAAATGGGGAGGAGGAGGCAGAGGAGAGAAAAAGAAGAACGACAAGAAGGAGAAAAAGAAGAAAAAGAAAATGAAACAATACTTCCTCTTTCAGTCCACAAATTTTACCCATTGTAATAAATGTTGCAGACTTCATGTGAAAACAAGAGGGTAGTCTAAACAGCCCATCCTCAGCTGACCTTGATTTTTTCAACACAATATTAGTCCCACTTTCTTTCATGTGCATAACTGTTTCAACATACAACTCAAATGTCAGAATATTCTTCTATTTTAGGTAGTCTAACAGTAAAGGATACGTATTTAGTTGCACTTTACACAAGAAAACTGTGTTACTTTCTGCTATTATTTGATTGATGATGGGAACTTTTGTTGTTGTGAATAATAACAAATACAATAAAAATCATTTTGTTTCATTGAATGACTTTTAGAGCCAGAATGTGAATATTGGGTTGTAACAAGTAAACTATTAAAAGCACTTCATACATCTGCTCCCATCATGTTTCCTTGGACGTTGCACCATGACTATGCCATTTGAATCAACATAAATACTTCCATATATAATAAACCAAAGAAAAAAAAACCATACTATAATTTCAAAACGATCAATCTATATCTGTGTGGTAATCTGTATCGACTGACTCAGTGTTGTCATAAATTGAGGCATGTGCATACCTGTGGAATATTTTAAAGTACCTTTACTGTTCTTGGGGGTTGGCCTAGGGAGATTGCTCAGTCCCTCCCTTGATCTGCCACTTTTGGAAACCACACATACAATGTACTTCGTTTGGTCACTTGTCAATCAGTCACACAGAGGTATAATAAACGCTTCATGTGAATCTCCAAATTTTCAGTGCAAAAGAGCAGGAAACAATGTTATATCATGCCTCCTTTGTTTTCTCAAGGGATATATATGTCACCTGCTTACACATATATCCCTGCTTGAATTTCCGTGGCTAAATTTCAACACAGGACTGATTTACTTTGGTGAATACATTTTAAAATGCATTTATATTCATGAAAACAAGGAAGGCATGGCATAAAAAGGATGCATCCCTTGTTCTCGTGATTTATCTGGAATCCTGCATTTTTAAATCCCTATGCTTCGCTCCGGGATTTAAAAAAGCAGGATTCCAGATAAATCCCTTGAGCTTGGGATGTATCCTCTTCATAACAAAATCATTGTAATATGGAGCAACAGCTGTATTACAGACTCAGGTTTAGTATCGAAAGACCCTGATGTGAAGACTCACCTTCAACCTCTTTAGGGAAATTGGGAATGGAGGTGTCAAAGTCAGAAATTATGGCAGCAAGAGAGCATCTCAAGGGAACCCAAGCACTAGGTCCCACCTGAGGTGATGATTGCTTACTCTTTGGCAGCTGATCTGGAACTCTAAGCAGAATCGGAAGCAAAGGCCAGAATCCAGCAGATGTTATGGATCTGATCCAGGAAATGTTTCCTACCCACCGCTTTGGATTTTTATCCAAAAAGGCAGGCTAAGCATAAGTTGGATCATACAAGATCCCCTCAGTCGAAGGGCTTGAAGTCCAAAGAGCACAAGTCGGTTCAGCCTGGATGGAAACCTCTGCATTACTGTCTGGGCATCCCAGAAGCTCATCCAGTCCCATTACTTGGATCATTATCCAGACATGCCAGGACACTAAAATCCAGACAAACTTCCTGAGCTCCTTGGTCCATGAGCTCGGTCATAGGTTGGGATATGTTAGATACAAAAAAGGGTTCCACCTTTTGCACACAATGGGAGTACATTACAGATGATTTGTTTGTCTTGGGAACCCTGAAAAACAGCTTTGCACTGTCCTTGGCAAAGACAGGCCCCTCTTCAGCTACAAACCCATGTGGTTTCACACTGACCATAGAGGAACAAAAATCTTCCAAGTTCCTAGAGGCAGCAGAGAAGCTTTTGGAGCTAGTGAATGATAGAGGTGGTCAGAGCTCATAATTCAGCTGAGTTCGGCAATTGAAACTTCCTTTTTTCAGTGTTGGACAGAGGCTGGCATCCAGTGACAGACTGGTTCGGTTGATGCTGAACACCTTGGTAGTCCAGTCCTGCAGGAAAGAGACTCCCCAGATGGTGGCAGTAGCCCTGCACTCTGTGGAGTGAACAACATTCTTGGACCTCAAGCACACATTTTTCCATGTGCTAATTGCAGAGACTTCACAGAAGTATATCCAGTTTGCATTCTTGGGGCAGCTCTACTAGTTCTGGGTGTTTATGTCCAACCTTGCCATGGTCCCTCTGCTGTTCATGTGTGTCATGTAGACAGTTGCTGCTTACCTTTACCAGAGACCCACACACATGCATGTGTACCTGGACTATTAGCTTATCCATGCACTTCAATGCCTAGATTCACAGCATCAAACACAGACTGTTCTGGAACTTTAACAACACTTGGCTTGATTGTGAACTGAAGCAAGTCTAAACCCTTGTCAGAGCAGATCTTTTGTCTTTCTGGGCATCCAGTTTTTCCTAGCAGCCTACATCAGTCGCCCCTTGGAAGACAGGTGGAAGAGGTGCCAGACTCTGCTCAAGGCATGTCTGACTTTCACAACTCTCTCTGGCCAAAAGTGGCAAGCCATGTTGGGCTCTCTGTCTTAGATGGACTCCCACGTTCCAATCGGTCACCTTTTCTCCTACATCTGTTGCCCCTTGGATGACAGGTGGGAGAAGCCTCAGACTCTGCTCAAGACATTTCTGACTTACTTGGCTCTCTCAGCCCAACAGTGCCAAGCCATACTGGGCTCTGTGCCCTCAATGGACTACCAGGTCCCAATGGGTCCCCTTCACTGTTTTCCCTTCCAGCAGGCTGACAGAGCTGGCTGGAAGCTGATAAAGCTGGCCAGAGGCATCACTCAATGGTGACGTCTGCATGCAAACTAGTCATTTTACAGGGCAAAAGAATGTCCTGGCCAACCAAGAAGAGGTCACCTTGCAGGGATGGAGTAATCACTGCACCAGCAAGTCATTCAGGCCATGTGAGCCGGATGTGGAACTCCACACATGGATCCTTTCAGGACGAGCACAAACACAAAACTACCACCTGACGTTTCACTTGCCCTCTACCCCCAGACCCAGCTGTGGATGTTCTTTGGTTTAAGTGTTTCTACTACCACAGATCCTACCCAGTCAAATGTGGAATGTTTGGTCCCACAACTGCCATCTGGTCCTGGTAGCCTGTGGCATTCAAGGACAGATTGGTCCATGGACTTCTTGAAATTAAGTGCTGACCCTCCACTACATTTAGCAGCATGGCGAAAACTTCTGGCGCATCCAGTATGTTCCACAGGAACACTCCACTGGTCAACCTCCATGCCTGGCAGTTGTGGCCTACCACATCCATGGCAGAGGTTTTTTGGAGTTGGTCTCTGATGGAATTGCCAAAAGGCTGGATTCATTCTTATCGGCTGGTACTCATCACCTCCTTCTATACAGGCAGACCAGCTGAAAGGAGAGTCCTGCCTTGTTAGGACTTACCCCTGGTCTTGACCATGCTAAGAAATGGCCATTTGAGTGGCGAAAAGAACCACAATGGGAAGACCTTAAGTACTGGATGTGGAAAGCTTGTTTTCTGTTAATACTCGCTTCAGCAGCTAGAAGACGCGAAATACTCACTCTCATGCAGGATGGAAATATGTGGCGGACAACTATTACTTTAGTGGGAGATTATATGGGGCCCAGTGTGCTCCAATACTGGTCAGTAAGGAGGGTTTCCTTGCTCCTGCCAGGATTCTGCTGTTGCAGGCTTGAAGTCTAAATACTCCTGAGGTTTCCCTTTAGACTTCGCCTCCTCACTCAGACTGAGGGCCCCAGTGGTCTTGGTCAATGTGCCAGTATTGTTACGCCATCCTCAAATGCATTTGTATATCAGCAATGGTGGTCGAGAGGTAATGTTATGTTACTAATACAGTTACACTTGCGTTCAAGTTAACAAACGCCAAACGCACCAACGTTTCCAAAACGTTTCCCAAACACTTTCAGTGAAAGTCAAACATTTTGCAAACGCGTAGCAAACATTTTGCAAACACTTTCCAAATGCTTTACAAACACGAGATGGTGCCCAGGGACCATCAGGGAACAAAGCAAATAAGTGAAGTCAACTCGATTGTCTTGGGGGCTATGGTCAACCATGGTGGTCTTGGCAATGGTGGTCCAGTTGAGAGTGTACTTACTAATACCAAAATTACTAAAAATGTTACATATTTATTTAGTGAATCAAAGTTGAGTCATACTAGTGAGCCTCCTCTTTCCACATTTCACATAATTTGTCCCCCATTTCCCTAGTTTATGTTCTTTGATATTGTAGCCGACTGGACACCAATGGCTTGGAAATGATTAGGTGACAAAACGGAATGTGAACCATTAAAATGGTCTGTTTGTCTTGATGGAGTAAGAGAAAAGGCCCACCAGGTGGCTGAGGGGTCTGAGGCGTCCTTCCATAAATATTGTTGCCTTTGTCATCCCATTGCCTGCTTTTCTGGATTGTACTGCTTTGGCAACGGTAAGTTGTTATCACTGACAGGTTAGAAGATCCAATCATGCATCAGGCATTGTAAGTCGATATCAACAGAGCAAGGAAAAAGGGTATGCTTTGTGTCAAAGGCTTCTTCCTGGAAGTTGTTCATGCCATCTTATCACCTGATCTTGACGCTTGGTGGATCAATTTAACAGATCCCTTCTTGTTGCCCTTGGTCTTGTCCAAAGCACAAAGCACAACACACTGATGGCGTGACCCATAATCACATGACCCATATGTTTTGACCCACAATTTGACATGCCTTATCTGCTCTCTACACTTACTTTTGGCAATCAAACTCCGCACTAAACCCACACACACACATATATATACACACACACACACAGGATCCCATGTGAACAAGCGACAAGTTCATTTTTCCTTTCTTTCATAACTTGGCAAATTAATGCAAACTGCTCCCAACTATCATCCAGGGATAACCTGATGAAAATGGGCAACATGAACAAACTGAATCGATTGACCAAATGATTACTTATGCAACAAGGCAATAGTAAATCGGTTGACTCGGTTTGTCTCAGTTGTAACTCCACCATTATGGTAAAGGGAACCAAAAATGCATTCCATGTTCAGAAATATATTAATTATATCTAAAACATGTGTTTCATCATCTGAAGTTTAAATATCGTACAAAAAGAAAAAAATGTGCAAACCAGACTGTCTAGATTTACAAAAATAGAATAGTGGTTACAAGTTTTTATGAGCCATGCAATCCCATCATTCCAAGTGACAAAATCAAACTGTTTTCCATTCCTGTCATCTCTTGTCCAAACAATAACCCATGCCCATGCAACTATAAACTATAGCCTGCCAATTCTCTGTGGCGAACTGTCAGAGTGAACATACTGAGGTGATCGACCAAGCTATTTGTTAACTAAACGAACACACAGTCGACAGCTACTCAGGCAGTGGTCGGCTCAGTGTGCCCCTACCTCATGCTTTGCATTATTCATTTTACTGCTGTTTTAACAGGCGATATCCGTGCAGTACTCCAAACATGTACCAAAGCATCTGTGATATCACTTACATGACAGTTCACAGTTACATCTAATGTCTTCCAATATTGAAATCTCTCTTGAATATATTTGCCCTGCACCTGAATGCAACCGGTCAAGTGCATTTAATCTACCTTCTCTTCATTCTTTCTCTTGTGTGCCTTTAATACACATGAGCAATTTGAACTGTTGGATGCTACTTATAGCGAAAATAAGTTGATTTTCTCGACTTTGATTGCCAATGAGTGTGCGTGGAAGTTCAATAATTCACAAAGCCTAGGGTTCCATGTACCAAACCCTCGGACTCATGCCAAGAAAAAAAGGGTTTAGTTACGAAACTATGGGTTTGCTTTTAAAACCATGGGCGTCGTTACCAGTTTTGTATCTAAATTCCCCTGATTTGTCAAATAACCCTGTCAAGACAGAAAATATTGTTAGATGATCCTGGGTTTTATACGGAATGTAGATAATTAAGCAAATCAGACTGCTGTATGATTGTCCCAAAGCCCAGAATTTTGTCAATTTTGGAAATAACTGAGAAAACTCCTTGTTTTGAAATCTGCCAAAACCCTGATCATTGTGACGTGAAAAAAACCTCTGGATACATCATTTAGATTAAACTTATCTTACACTTCAAATATGGTCGCATATGAATTGTTCTCGATTAGGAAATAGGGCAGTGCCCTGTTCGAATCCCTCCTCCAGCAGAAGGGTCAATATGCACAGTACGTAGGCCTATTAGGCACATAGAAAGAGCGAAAAGGCAACTTAAAGTGGGTCAAGAATGATAGGCATAAGGGGTGGTCATTATTTAGCGGGGGGGGAGGGGTCAGGATATTGGGGATGTCACAAAATTTCTCTACGCAATTGGGGGAGGGTGTGTCACAAAATTATACATGCTCCAAATGGGGGGGGGGGGTCACAAAATGACTGACATGGGGGAGGTCATAGAACTGGCCCCTCACCCTGGCCCGGGGGGGGGGGTCATCAAATTGTGAGTCAGTTTATAACAAAGCCATACAACATGTAGAACCAATGTCAATATTTGCCTCTTTTCGAAAAAAAGTGGGAAAAACAAAATGATTCATTCCAAACATTTTATGTGATTTGCGAGTTTTCAGAACTATATATAGAGTGGTACAAGACTGAGCAAAGGAGCTCCTATGATGTTGAGACTCAATGTTTCAATAGAATGCAACCGGTGTATCCAGTGCCTTTCCTTGTCCAGGCGCAGCTGTCTAATGCATTTTAGACGAGGGTCATTCAAATGTACTCCAAAATGTGAACTTTCAGAGGGAGCCCATGGTGGTCACTGTGGGACAAATGTCTGCCTAGAGGTTGTGTTATGTCCTTGTTACGGACATGGAGGAAATCCTGTAACTGAGAGCAGTGCTGGTGTTTGTAGTTTTCCGTTTTTACTCTGCTGTCCAAAGATCATACAGATCGTGTAAACCCTTATGTCCATCTTGCCATAAACAACAGGCATATGAACTTGTAAAATACTATGTACAATATTTTATGCTCATATTGTGTGTACTAAGATCTGGGCCATGTTCGATTTTGGTGATGCCACTTACTGATATACATGTATGTAATACATTTTCCACATTTTGTGCATTTTTGGACAGAATTTGGTGTGTGATCACCTGTGGTGAAAGACAATGTAACTTTGTATTTTGATTGAGGTTATTATATTTAGAGTTGATGGGGTTCACACATTGTTGAAAAGGCAAACAGTTTTAGTCACTGGCATGTGGAACCTAATATTGTGATGCAGGAACTTCAATTAATATTGTACTATTGAAACAGTCCTTAATATAATCCCAAGAAACAACAGTCAGTTCGGAGTATCTGATAAAGACCGTCAGGGTCAACATGGAGCTTGCAAGTACAGAGATGTGTGCAAACTACGATTGTAAATGACAATATTTTAGAGCCAACGGATACGCATACTCCTGGCCCTAGAGGCAGGGCACTGCAATGCTACCTCAGATTGGTTGTTGTATGCATATTTTATTACGTTTGGATGAATTTGAGAAACCATGGGTTTTGTGAATGGTTAAAGATTATATGCATGAATCCATGCGACATCAGGGTCTTTTTTAACACAATCATGGCTTTTCTTAATATATAAAGTAACAGAAGCATTATACAATTCTGAAACAATTGACAAAACTCATGGTATTGTTCATGACTGGAGACTACAATCACAAAAAAACGAAGTTTGAATACGAATCCATGGATTTTGCAAAAATTCTAAATAACAGAGCAAACAGAGGGTTTTATGTCAAAACAGTGGGCTTTGTGATTAAAAACTTTGGATTCATTAAAAACACTGGGATTCTTAACAAAACCATGGGTTTTTATCACAAAACTCGAGTTTCCGTTCATGAAACCCTGCGTTTTATAACTGTTAGATACCACAACTGCCATATATGTGTGCACTGATGATCGTTAGTAGAAATGAGGTCAAATGGCTTAAACTATGCTACATTTAATGGAACGAGATTAGCTTGAGCCAAAGAAAATAATTCAGCATTTTTTCTTTGTTTCTTTGTGTGTTGTTTTACAGTGTCTCGATGCAGAATCTGTAACACTGGGAGATACATAAAAGCGTGTTGTAGTAGTGCGGTTGACTCCTATCGAAACCTTCCTTGGAGGGTCTCTTTCAAGTCATGAAATTTGAGTCTGGTCTGAATAGGGCCGCGGACAGGTATAAAAAGGCACCAGTGGTTCACCTGAGTGCATACTGCACTTTCATTCCATACCCCCAGAATACCGTCTTTATTTTAAAAAAAGTCCTACAGGTGTCACACTGATAAAAGCAAAACGCCAACAAAGGCCCGCTGGGCACCGGACGGCATCGGAAAAGGCTCCGACATGCTCCGAATCATAGCAAGATTTCTCTACAAACAAGAATAAGTAACTTGTGTGCTTCCAAGTTCCATCCTACGGTGGCTCTAGTAGGATATAGTCCGTAATATTATTTAGCTTGAAAAAAAAATTTAGGTGTAAAAAGTATTTTTCAACTTGCAAAAATATTTTTTAGGTTCAAAAACATATTTTTAGCTTGAAAAAATATTCATCATCTCTGGCCGGACATAGTTAAATAATATTTTTTACAAAATCATGACTTTTTTTGATCAACTTAACACTCTTTATAACTTTGGCCCAGTAATGACTTTAAATAGTATCAGCCACACCTCCCTGGGTCGGTTGGACACTAAGTACTCAACCTTCGGCACGGAAAGCTGTTGATCTGTGTTATTTTAGTTTGATACGCTTCTTCTATTATATCATTTGAAAGTTGTTTCATTAAAGACGAAAATATTTTAAAACTTTTGAAAGTAGACGACATTTCATACTGGGCTGTGTTCTGAATATTGGTATGCCTGTTTGGCTTGATTTTAGAGGGCACTGTATTAATTGAGGGTGTACCAGTTCACAGAGTTACCCTGCGCTGTTGGGGTAACTCTCAGGCAGCTCAATTGTAAACAAAGTGTTGACCTATATTCATATGACTCATTTCATTAAACTGTCTGTTCACATAGAAACAGGTCTCACCCAATGCATTGGGATGTACGACTAATTGGAAAACTCCGGAATAATACTGATATTTCTCTCTCTCTCTCTCTCTCTCTCTCTCTCTCTCTCTCTCTCTCTCTCTATTCTCTCTCTCTCTCTCTCTCTATTCTCTCTCTCTCTCTCTCTCTCTCTCTCTCTCTCTCTCTCTCTCTCTCTGTATGTAAAGCAGATATTGTCCTGACTGGAGAAAGAGAATTCGGAAGATCTGACAGAAGCTGTGTGACTACAAGCCAGTGGGACTGTGACCTGTTGTTATTACATGTGGAATGTAGACACAATCTTTGAGTGGACTGGTATATATGGTTTTAATTGTACCACTTTGGAAACAAACAAAACCTCTATGGGATTGGATCAGCACCATACCTTACAGTACCACATTGGAAGCAAACCTCAACTCTGTGGAATTGGCAGCTGTCATAGGACTAGGAACTGGGAGACTGTACCTGTGATTTATTACTAGGAATTAGCATTTACCCAAGACTGTTTAAATATTGAAATACTGGATGACATAAGTTTACCTACTTTGTGCTGATTTCGATTGCTAATACATTGCTACTTTACAAGTTATATCATTGTTGTCATTCTTTGTTGAGTTCTGGTAATATTCAGAAGGTGGGCATCCTAACACCGGTTATTGGGGATAAGAAGTATTAGACTGTTGTTGGACATACTTTGCAGGAGATTCATTTATTTTTTATACACGCATACATGCATACATACATACATACATACATACATACATACATACATACATACATACATACATACACATTAATGTATTCCTTCGTTGCTTTTGATTGTTTTTTGCATAACCTTAAAATGCATCGCGTCTGTGAAATCATGTAGATTTCAAGTCATTTTTCTGCCGCTGAATCATATATCCAGGAGATTGATTCAATGATTCACTGATTGATTACACACCCATAAACATTGAGTGATTCTGTTTCTGAAAACATGTTTAATTTTTGTATGACCAAAAATTCGCGGATTCTGTTCAATCAATGTATATTTCACTTTATTCTTCTGCTCTTAGACCTACCATAAAGGGGATTGATTAATTGATTGATCGATTGGTTGATTGATTGATTGGATATATATATATATATATATGTATATATATATATATATATATATATGTATATATATATATATATATATATGTATATATATATATATTTATATGTATATATATATATATATTTATATATATATATATATATATATATATATATATATATATATATATATATATATATATATATATATATATATATATATATATATATATATATGCATCCATACACACACATCAATACATCAATGAAACCACTACACTATACTCTTTAATTCCTAGGACTATATGGATGAAAAGAAAACCGTTCCTCAACAGTGTGAAGTGATATTCAATCTTGTGTCAGTGTTTGAAACGCAACGCTACATCACACTGTCCATTATAAGTAACCCGACAGAAAGCAGCCTAGATGGAATCGATAACAGTAAAACATATCAATTGCGGGCACCATTGATTAGCAAAACTGGTTACAATTGATAGGTGTCCATATTTTGCAGTGGATGAACTTGTACGACCTTTATGTAAAATAAACATATTCATTCGAATACACACACATGTGTGTGTGATTGTGTGTTTGTGTGTGTGTTGATGAACATGCAATCAAAGACATACAAGTACATGATAATTAACCCTTTTAATTCATCGTAATAATGAGCTAACTGTGCCAAGCTTTGTTTCAGGATTATCACTTATCAATAGTTTGCTTTCTTTGATTGACTGAGTAACTGTGATAACCTTACCCAAATGAAGCCTTATTCCCTTTTGTTCGTGGGTTAACCCTTTCCCCCTTGAATTAAGACTGAGTTAACAGCTTTCCTTGCCATGGGTAAGTGCCCAAGCCATATCGAGGAAAGCTGTTGACCTGGGGCATGTCATCTTGATAGGTCTCTCCTCGGTTCTCAGTCAAATTGTTTTTCATTACTGCTGAAATTTGTTCAAAACACTGAAGCAGACGACATTTGACTACCAGCCAGTTTCGGTTGGTTTAAGGGGAAAAGGGTTAATAAGACCCAAACGTTCGGTTACACATTCTCCTCATGCCACTTTGTTCACTGAGTATGATTAACCTCAGTCAAGTTAAAACATGTTGCGGTCAGTGGCCTCTAACCGAGACTTCACTTGCCTGTGTTCGTTCAGGCATTATCATTGTATAAACCTGCCCAATCGCTATTGAAAGTTGAGAACAAGGGAATTATAGTGACTGGCACATTTGTTATTTGTAGTGTCCACATTTGGCTAGTTTTACATTTTGGACAATAAAAGGTGTCGTTAAAACGCATTAGCACATGGACATGAATGAACTTTAATGACATGAACCGTCTAAATACAGTGTAGACATACAGACAATACAAAATGCTGTTGAGCAAAATTGTCATCACATATAGAACACAAACAATATCAACACTACATATTTACGCAAGACAGGTGTCCCCATTAGGGAGGTGTCCTTTAAATGAAACTTGCTTAAAATATTGGGTACTGAAGAAATCTGTTCACATTGCAGAGGCGTGTTGATCACAGAGGTGTCCACAAAGACAAGGTTTCCCTATAGTTTTAAATGTTGTTGTCCTACATGGCCTGACCTCCAAAAACTACTCACACACGCATACACGCACAAACTTGTGTGTGTGTGTTTGTGTGTGTGTGTGTGTGTGCGTTTATGTGTGCGCATGTCCGTGTATCGGTGTGCGTATGTGTGTGTGTGTCCATGTCTGTTATGTGTTTCGAGTTTCTGGCAGACCGTTGACATACCGTAACAGGCCATCAGCGGAAAATTTGCAGACATTTGGACCAATATATTCCAAATTTCTTTTCATCCTACTATCAGGGTGTGGCTTGGAATTTGTCTTGCAAGTTTGTTTTTGATTGCGAATATGTAAAGCTCTGATTAATTATCGGAAACAGGGGAGTAGATACGATAACTCTTAGAACTGTTTCCACAAACAAATTACCGCAGTCAAAAAGTAAATGTTCATATGTGTGATTGTCGTGATAATAAAGTTTTCCTCAATGTCTCATTGATGAGCCAGCTTCCTACGTGTTGACCTACTTTCTATAGAACAAACTCATCAGAAAAACGATAATTCTGTACATTCATAATCTTTCAACTAAAAATATATCGTCACTTTGAAACATACATTTTTCGCGATCATTTATAGTCGACAAGTGACAAAAGTGCGAGTGTATTGGTAATTGTGATATTCGGATTCGGTTCATAGTGTCAGTTTAATGCTGATATAATCCTCCTGGTAATATTATGTGTTGGCCGACCTATCCGACAGTCCGTTGATTTAAGTGTATAAGTACAGCACTGAGGCAAGACCGCTTGATAATTTGTTTCCCAATATACCTAGAATATTTATACCATGCAGTATTTAAGCAACAAATAAGCAGGGTAGTCCATTTGTCGAATAGCTGGAATATGACTACGAACATTGACTACAGATTAAGAAAATTGTGATATTTTTTCCAACTGGTGAAACTTATATATATATATATATATATATATATATATATATATATATATATATATATATATATATATGTGTGTGTGTGTGTGTGTGTGTGTCTGTGTGTGTCTGTGTGTGTGTGTGTGTCTGTGTGTCTGTGTGGTGTGCCCAAATACAAATACTTATAATTCACGAACATTTTTAGATATTTTGACGTTATTGCCAGGACACATGTAATTTTTAGTAATCTATCTATCTATCTATCTATCTATCTATCTATCTATCTATCTATCTATCTATCTATCTATCTATCTGTCTGTCTGTCTGTCTGTCTGTCTGTCTGTCTGTCTGTCTGTCTGTCTGTCTGTCTGTCTGTCTATCTATCTATCTATACAAAATACACATAGATATAATCTCCTTTCAATGAGAGAAGGTGTTTGTCTTCGTTATTGATGGTTTTATGTCTAACGCTTAACGTAACTTCAGATACATACTTGCTGCTGTCATGCATCTGGCAATCCATCAGCACCTGGATACTTCCATTTATGCATCCAACCATCCATACATCAATGCATCTATCAATAAACCTATATACCCACACATTAAATGCACATAAATGTACACTCAGCTTAAAAAAGTTTGGAGGTTTATTCCTATAAATTTAGTGTATTCACATGTAAAGACTGGCCATATATAGTTGCATGTAAAATGTGACAATACACTCTGTTCCCTTGAACCAGTCTATCTACCTGTATCTGGATATTTCCGCCCATTCCAATTTATCTTGTATCATCTTCGGACAGTGTCAGGAAAGTCCTATCTTTCCTTAAGTTTAGCTCTGTGCCTGTTCCCGCAAAATTACACATATTCTGCTGCAAAATACTGCTGAGTCTATCTGTAGACCTCTCACGAAAATCTTTATACTAGCTCTTAGCTTTTTTCGTTTTCCCAGACTCATGGAAGAAATCTAACATTTGTCCAGCATTTTTGAAGTCCAACAGACGAAGAAAAACAATAATCGTCCAATATCCTTGTTTGGTATCGCTCTTAAGTTCTGAAACGCCTGGCCCTAAAAGTTCTCTGCAAATATCTCTTTGCCAATTTTCTGCTCACTCTGTCTCGAAGGCAGACGACGTAAGCATAAATCTACTTGTTTATATACTCTGTAACATATATAATGGCCTAGACCAGTCGAAAGAAGCCTTAAGATTCTTTGAACAAGTGTCTAAAGCTAAGCTTATTACAAAGCTTGGCATGTACGACTTTTTATTTAAGTTTTGTCAACTATGCATCTCTAAGAATACTGTGACATGGACTGGACACTGTCCATCTATTCGATTTTAGCGAGTTGCTCTTCATGGTCATGTGAAATTGTGGTTGCCTACTGAAGCTGGCGTACCACGGAAATCCATTTTTGGTCCATTTACATTACTGGTGTATGTACACGTATCGTTCACGACTTTACCTGTGATGTACGACTCTTAGAGGATGACATTAGCGTGTTTGTAATTGTTAAAAATCCAACATTATTTTCTCGACACTTACATATGAACCTGTTTTATATTCGCAACTAAGGGAAACTATGGCGCGTAATTTCTGATGCTGTTCAATCTATATCTGGTATATTCTCTACAAAAGCCAATAACCCACATCATCCATCTGTTTATATTGGTGAGTCAGCTATACCTGAAGCTGTGACGTGTGAAGCAACTCTCATATCGAACACCCCGGTACCCTGCGTAGTCTGTACACGATGAACTGTGTAATAGTGATGAGCATTGTCGCGTGCAGTGGTTATGTTTCAGTGGTTTCTCAACTGCGTATTAATTTTGTTCCAAAATCAGACTTCTCTTTTATCGTTTGCATAAGTACATTCCAACAGTGACAGTATTCTAAAACGGATGCCTTACTCCATTTGATGGTCATCATTTGGTTAAAAAATTTAAGATGATACGTTTATAAATTGTTCTAATCTCCTCACTTCTCCAGCAATAAATACAAGGGTTTGCAAGCGAGTTACTGTATACAAGAAACCAACTGACATAGTGCAATACATTTAACCACTCTGGCCAACATTGTGTTTTACCATATATCAATTGCATCACACTTATTATTACAAACAATCCCCAAGACATATGAAATGATGCTCCAACAGTGAACAGCATTTTAGTAATACTTATTTGACGGGCGCTGATTGTAGTACCATAACTTTGTACTTGTGCCCGTATTTTCCTAATTTGTTTCTTGGCAGTATACAATACCTGTATAGATATGCAGGCATTACCAACTAGCAAAATGGGAAATACTGCCAGAAACAAAACTGCCGCAATTATGTTAGATGAAAAGTCTGGAGGGAAGCACCGAAGTCTCATACCTCTTGATTTTACGCCAGGAGACATGGCTGACATGCTAACGGCAGAACCAGCAGCCAAGAACCATGTCAGCGCTACAGCTGCCCTGGTTCTTGACATTGTGACTAAATTGTTGTATTGCAAAGGACGATGTATGGCAATATATCTATCAATTGAAAGCAAAACCAGGAATCCAAGCGATGCGAAGTTACTACCTCCACTCGAAATCGTCATAACTATACACAAAATATGCCCAGTTCCACTTTCGTAAAGATTTAAGCCATCCGTCGCTTTGATATTATATGTAATTGTCGATGGTACAGTTATCCCTAATATTAAGTCAGCTACACAGAGGTTAAGAACGCCTATATTCGTAGAAGAATTAAGCTTCCTATACCACTTCATGACTATGATAGTAGTCACATTAGAGATGCAGATGAGTATGGAAAGTATCCATACTATTAAGAGAACCAACGCATCAGCATAAAGTTTGTTCCTTGAGTGAAGTAGCTCTTTGCCAGGGCAAACTGTTACATTGCCTATTTCTTGTACAGATTTTGAAAACTTTTGATTTGCCATTCGATATCTTAAGCCGCTGCATGAAAATCTAATGTTTATATTCATATATTACATAGTGTTATTATAAAATTCACTATCGCAGTACCTGAGTTCGATAGATAGTTTCATGAAATGCGTCTTAGATAGTTATACACAGGTGGGCATAAATCCCAGAAGTTACCACACGTAGTTTTGCTGCAGCACAAATTCCAAGGATAAGAAGCTGAAATCCCAGTATGTTGTCTGCCTGTTTCACTGTCCTTTATCACCTTTATATGTTACACGACCAATGTAGCTTGCATGACGTAGTTCATCGTAGCTCTAGCTGTTATAGATCTGAGCTATGCCTTTGTATAAACGTCATTATTCATGTTTCCAGCACCTTGGTCAAGCACAAGATAGGACCGTCTGTTCATATATTTGCCAACGTCCTATGCTTTCCGTTGATGGCGGTTTTAATTGACAAAATGCGTACAATGCGTAGAACTTACAGAAATATGTTTGTTATATGCATAAGATGACACTAAAATCGTCCAATATTGAAATGTCTGTTGAATATGTTTGGCTCTAGATCAGACTCTAACTCATTTAATGGATTTGCTGTTGCTCCTTTCTTTTTTCTTATGCGTTTTTCACATGTACATGTTAGACGATTGGATGCTAAAAGCATGGAAAACAGTCTTGGCTTCTGGATATTGAGCTGTTAAACACAAATATCACCGCAGGGGAAAACAACTGGATTATGCGCATCTAGCGGTGAAATGAAATAAAATGTGTGCATTGAAAATGTTTAGTATGAATAATAACAATTTTGCTGAAATGTATTTTTTAATCACAAACAATCTCAGATACGTATGATATCATCTCCGGAATATCTACTGTGGAACTGGGAATTGATTTCGAAAGGTCAAGATCACAAGTAGTAATCTTCTGATGGGAAACTGTGTATCCTCTTTAATAAAGACCATATTTGCCATGTTAGTGTACCTCGAATGAAAGATTGACTGTTTTGATGGACCATATTTTGAACTGCCATGGACCACAAGACATGGTTGCCTTGCTGGCACATGAAAAAAACGTTTTTTTTTCATGAGAGTGTAGATGATCATGAAAGTGGAAGCGAAAGTGAAAATACAGAAAATAATGAAAATAAGAGTGATAACAAAGATGCAGACAGTGATAGTGAAATAGATGATACTCACACTAAGAATGAAGGACGGGACAAAAAGAGAGTGACTCAGAAGACAGTGATGATAATTCAGAAACAGATAATTGTGTAGAAAGTAAACACATTGATGTGAGCAGGTGTGGCAGGAAGGCAGGGACATGGAGGAAATACTTTAACTAAAAGCAGTGCTATTGTTTGTTGTTTTCTGTTTTTACTCTGCTGACCATCGATCATAGAGCTCATATGTCCCCTTATGTCCATCTTTCCATTTACAATTGTCATTTGAACTCGTAACATACTATGTACAATATTTTCTTGTGCATAAAGATCTCAGCCAAGTTCTATTTTGGTGATGCCAGTTACTGATATACATGTATGTAATAAATGTTCCAAATTTAGTGCGTTTTTGGACAGTATTTGGTGTTTGATCACCTGTGGTGAAAGACAATGTGACTTTATGTTTTGATTGAAGTCTTTATATTTAGAGTTGATGGGGTTCATACATTGTTGCAAAGGGAAACATTTTTGATCACTGGCATGTGGAATTTAATATTGTGATGCAGGAACTTCAATTTGCATTTTACTCTTGAAACATTCCATAATATAATCCCAAGAAACAACAGTAGAGTGCACGATCCTCTTGTTTAGGATCACAATGTTGTTGCAGCATTGCAATCCTACAATAGTTGTTAAATAAAGAGATGGATTGTAAATGAAAAGTTGTTTCATGTTTTCCCCTCATTTTGTATTAATTGAGACCCCTTGACTTATGTTTGCAGGATGGAATTTAATTCAGTGGGTAGTTCAACATGTTCTCAGTCTCAAAGAATGCCTTTACACTGATTAGGAGATTGCAATATCAATTTTCTGGGTCCATATATGTTGTCGTGTTGAAGGGATGGCTGCCAAAGAAAAGAAAACACACTGCTATGTTATTAAAGGGGTCTTGTAGGATGAAGCCACATGTATTCCTACTAGGGTGGTTTACATTCGGGAGAACCTGGAGGGACTTGTCACTATGTATACCGTAAAAAATACCGTAAAAATGGTTATATATGGTACCTACATGCCAAGGTTGAAAATTGATTCCATGTAGGTATCCAAAGTTCAAATGAACTACAAATTCATCTCTTTATACCCATTGGGTAGTTCTAAAATCCTAAATGTAACATTGGGGGTGGGGGTGTCGAAAAGTCTGCGGACTTGCGCGGGGGGGGGGTCACATAGTTGTGCAGACTTGCTGAGGAGGGGGGATTTTTGCCTCTTTCTTGGGGGAGGGGGCGCAAAAACGATACGCTATTCCAATACCCCAAGCGCCCCCCCCCCCCCGTATATAATGACCGCTCCCTAATGTTGATTTGTCAGTTCGGAGTATCTGATAAAAACCGTCAGGGTCAACATGGAGATTGCAAGTACCGAGATGCGTGCATTCTACCATTATAAATAACAATATTTAGAGCCAACAGATAACGCTGAGCATACTCCAGGTAAATATTCTAAATAACAGAGGCTTTTATGCCAAAACAATGGGCTTTGTGATTTAAAACTTTGGATTTGTTAAAAACCCCAGGATTTGTAGACAAAACGCCTTGATTCTTAACAAAACCGTGGGTTTGTATCGCAAAACTCGAGGTTCCGTTCACGAAACCCTGCGTTTAATGAACTGTTAGATAAAACAACTGCCATATATGTGTGCACTGATGATTGTTAGTGGAAATGAGGTCAAATACTAACTATGCTATACCAATGGTACTAGATTAGTTTGAGCCAACCAAAATAATTTGGCATATTTTGTGTTTGTTTCTTTGTGTGTGGTTTTGCAGTGTCTCTCTACAGAGCCTGTAACACTGAGATATACATTAAAGCGTGCTGTAGCAGTGCGACTGACTCCTATCGAAACCTTCTGTGGAGGGTCTCTTTCAGGTCATGAAATTTGAGTCTGGTCTCTGGTAGGGCGGCGGACAGGTATTAAAAAGCACCAGTGGCTCACTTGAGTGCATAATGCACGTGTATTATATACCCCAGAGCACGATTTTATTTTTAAAAAGTCGCACAAGCGTCACACTGATCAAAGCAAAACGCCGACAAAGGCCCGTTGGGCACCGGACGTCATCGGAAAAGTCTCCGACAGGCTCCTGATCATAGAAAGATTTCTGTAGAAACAAGAATTAATAACTTATATGCTTCTAGGTTCCCTCCTACGGTGGCTCTGGTAGGATACAGTCAAAAATATTATTTAGCTTGAAAAATATGTTTAGGTGCAAAAAGTATTTTTTAACTTGAAAAAAATATTTTTTAAGTTCAAAAAGATATTTTTTAGCTTGAAAATATATCTTTAGGTGTAAAAAAAAAGTTTGTTAGGTGTAAAAAATATGTTTCAGGCTGAAAAAAAATCAGTCAAAAAATATCTTTCTGCTTGACGAATATTTTTAGGTTCAAAAATATTTTTTAGTTTGAAAAAATATTTATCGGCTTGAAAATATATATACATATATACATATATTAATTTCAGTCTAGAGTATGTTCAGACTGATTTGTCATACACCAAACCACAGAGAACACTCGAGACAGTTTAAGGACAGGTAAGACACCAAAAATCTTTGCATGGCCGATTGTGAGATTTTAACGGTTTTTACAAGATGAAAGTCCTTTCTATTAGTTGTAAAAAATTCAAGCTTGTAACTAAAGTAGAAATATGAGAACAATGCCAAAAACCACGCAGGCATGTGGACATCCGAACGTCCATGTGTCATTCTTTTGGGTTTCAGCTGCCAAACGGACAATGCCACCCGTCAATCATGGTTTTAAACAGACTGTCACATGGCTGCGGGTAGCAACGGCCCATGGCAAAAGGAGAGTGGCATCACGGCGGTAATGCGAAATCAGGCCGAAAATTATGTTTGTGGGCAGGGAAAAGATGCAAACATTCTAACATATCATGGCCTTAGTGGTTTACTTTACAGTTATCTTGCTTGTTTTGCGTTCTAATGAAGGGAAACTTCACATGTTCAAGAGGAGCGGGAATCATCAGACGATGTCCCTTCAACGGCCGTGCTGCGATGGATTACCCCAGTGGTCCTGCACACCAAAGGCAGGCGGGCGAAAAACTGGCACTTTAGTCAAGAATATCCACGTAGATAATTATATCTTATCGAAACGCAGGGATGAGGAAATAAAAGTACAAATAAACACATCGTAATAAGCTTCAACGTGAACAGCATAGAAAACACACAAAAGAGAGTTACAAAACTCAGGTTGGACAGAGAAATGAATCTCATTGAGAAAATAACTACAAAATTAGGACAAGCTAACAAAGTAAAGTGTACAGACAAGTCTAACAAGATTACTACATAAAGTATACAGATAGTAGTAAATACAATAAACACTATCCCTAAAAACGGGATGAAGATGTGGGGAGCGGGAGACCAAACCCGCCATCCGTCCCCTGACCACGAGCGGCCGTGGGCCGCCCCACAGAAGCAAGGCAACGCAACTTTCGTTGCCAGGCTTGAGGTCATGGGGCCCGAAGGGCCGCCTCCATGATGTCACATTTTGAAACCACACTCTCGCTGTCGCCGTTTGACAGATCGCTGAATAATGTTTTCCGTGCTTCAAAGGCTCTTTTATTCATGTGATTGGCCAAGAATTGATTGATAACCTCCCAAAATGTTAAGGGACGATGTTTACTACGTCTTGTACAAATAACAGCTTAACCTGAGCAAATGGTATTATTTCAGGGGCAAATGATCAACCTCAAAGGCTTTTGAAGATTGTTTTCTCAGAAAGGATAATAGGACGAGAACTCCACCTAAGTATGGTTATTCCAAGAAAACGGTTGGGAGAAATTTAATCCGGTTAACGGCTTTTGATTCTCTAATGTCTGAACTGCTAAAACAATTCAGCGATTTTCTAAATTTCGCTTCGTTCTTTTTCTATGAAATGAAGAAAATGAAATCCAGAATATCAAAGGGAAAATTGAAACGTCAAACTTTGAAGATGGATAACAGAAAAACGAAACCAAATACAGAAAATCGCAGGATCGTTTGTTTTTTTTGTTTTTGTTTTTTTGTTTTTTTGTTTTTTTTTTTTTTTTTTTTTTTTTTTTTTGGTTACCAACATGTCAGGATTAAGATGGAAGTGTAATTATGATTTTATCACAGATAATTAGTGACTTATATCGTCATTTACAGGGTGGACGCTTTGCGGTCAACTTTCAATTGTTTATTCAACAATTATCATCACAGACACCCAAATATGGGACATATAAATATTTTGGAGTATGACGATTACACACAAATACGATATGTTATCCTAATGCAAATATATTTTGAGCTAATATTGACTAAAGCGGGATTTATTTTTGGTGTCATACCTGTCCTTAAGGCGAAGGCATTGATTGATGGGTTAGCAAAGCCTCTTAACCAGTGGAGGAACCCTAATGACTACGTTTGTGCATATGACTCGTATTGATCATGTATGCGTGTAGGCCTACATACACCTGTGTAATATATGTGGGCCACAGATGATGAGACCAATTGATGCAAAACGGGAAGATGCTGAATTTGACGACCAGGCAAAAGGCTATGTAAGAATGTGTAGACTTAAACCTATATGGCAGCGCATACCATTGGGTCGGTGTTACTGCAGCTACCATCAAAGCTCTTGGTATAGGCCTATAGGCCAGGTCATCGACATTTTATGACTGTATGATCATCACTCGCATTTGCGTGATCCTGTTGCTCGGCAAAGTGACATTGACAAACAGTTGTTCTGTAAACAAAAAAGATTATATAGGCCTACTGGCCCATGGGTCATAATAGAACCAAAAATGTCATATTTAAACTCACCTTCCCCCTGCAAACGTCTTTGAATCCAAGAAGCAAAAACTAGTAGCAACCTTATCTAGGTAGTCTTTTTCAAGATGGCTGCCGCACCACGTGACAATGTGCAATTGACAATTAAGTTGCACGCGAGAGTTAATAAGTCGCTCATGGGTGTAAATAAGTCACACGTGGGTGTTAATAACCCGCACGGAACAGTTATTAAGTCACGCGTGCAAGTTATTAACTCACACATGCGACTTATTAACTAAAATTTAAAATATATATATATATTTTATAAATTTATTTTTCTAACTGATAAATATTCTTCGAGCTGAAAAATATATTTTACACTTAAAAATATTTTTTCGAGGTAAAAATATTATTGACTATGCCCTACCGGAGCCACCGTATCCTGCCGAAAAAAATTCATACTATATTATGATCAGCAAAAACAAAAAAAAAACAAAAAAAAAAACCCAAACAATAATAAAAAAAAAAACAACAACAACAAACAAACAAAAAAAGAAGACTTTTTTGATTAACGTAACACTCTTTATAACTTTATCCCAGTAATGACATTAAATAGTATCAGCCACACCTCCCTGGGTCGGTTGGACACTAAGTACTCAACCTTCGGCACGGAAAACTGTTGATCTGTGTTATTTTTAGTTTGCTTCTTCTATTATTTCATTTGAAAGTTGTTTCATTAAAGATGACAATCTTTTTGAAATTTTGATAGCAGAAGACATTTCATATTGGCCGGTTTTATGAACACGGGTATGCCTGTTTGTTTTGATTTTAGAGGTCACTGTATTAATTGAGGGTGTACCAGTTGACAGAGTTAGCCTGATTGTTGGGGTAACTGTCGGCCAGCTCAATTGTAAACAAAGTGTTGACTTATATTCGTATGACTCATTTCATTGAACTTTCTGTTCACATTTCGGAGGTGATCTAAAAAGATTAGAGACAGGTCTCACCCAATGCATTGGGATGTGTCACTTATTGGAAAACTCTGGAATGATGCTGATATTTCTGTGTGTGTGTGTGTGTCTCTCTCTCTATGTAAAGCGGATATTGTCCTGACTGGAGAAAGAGAATTCGGAAGATCTGACAGAAGCTGTGTGACTACAAGCCAGTGGGTCTGTGAGCTGTTGTTGTTACATGTGGAATATGGACACTATCTTTGAGTGGACTGGTATATTACTTGTTAATTGTACCACGTTGAAACCAAACAAAACCTCTATGGGATTGGATCAGCACCATACCTTACAGTACCACATTGGAAGCAAACCTTACCTCTGTGGGATTTGTAACTGATCATTTGGCACCTGTCATAGGACTAGGAACTGTGGGACAGTACCTGTGGATGATCTCACCAGGAGTTAGCATTTACCTAAGACTGTTTAACGATTGAAATATCGGATGAGATAAGTTTACCTACTTAATACTGATTTTGATTGTTAATATATTGTTATTGTTAAAGTTATATCATTGCTGTAGTTGGTTATTGAGTTCTGCTAATATTCAGAAGGTGGGCATCGTAACACTGGTGATTGGGGTTAAACAATATTAGACTGTTGTTAGACTTACTTTGCAGGAGATTCATTTATGTTTTATACATACATACATACATACACACACAAACACAATACATACACATTCATTTATTCCTTCATTGCTTGTGATTTTTTTTTGCATAACCTTAAAATGCACCGCGTCTGTGAAATCATGTAGATTTCAAGTCATTTTTTTGCCGCGGAATCATATATACAGGAGATTGATTGAATGATTCACTGATTGATTATACACCCATAAACATTGAATGTTTCCGTTACTGGATACATGTTTAAGTTTGCATGACCAAAAATACGCGGACTCCATTGAATCAGTGTATATCTCACTTTATTCTTGTGCTCTTATATTTACTATAAAGGGGATTGATTGATCGATTGATTGGATATGTATATGTATATATATATATATATATATATATATATATATATATATATATATATATATATATATATATATATGCGTATATATATGCGTATACACACACATTCATTCATCAATGAAACCACTACACTATACTCTTTAATTCACTTTTTAAATCAATTGGTAGTGCATACGTGAGTTTATGCCCGTTTTAGGGTATTTCATGGCTGCTTTGGAAAGGTGATAAAAAGATACATGAAGGCTCCCTGTTATGCAGAAAGGCGTGTCTTCGAGATATAAAAGGAAATTTTTGGTTAAGCAAGGACTATATGGATGAAAAAACAACCGTTACTCAACAGTGTAAAGTTTTATACTATCTTGTGTCAGTGTTTGAAACGCAATGCTACATCACAATGGCCCATTAACCCGACAGAAATAAGCCCATATGGAATCGATAACAGTAAAACTTGTCAATTGTGGGCACCATTGACTGAGCAAAACTGCTTACAATTGACAGGTGTCCACATTTTGCAGTGGATGAACTTGTACGACCTCTATGTAAAATGAACATATACATTCGAATACACACACACGTGTATGTGTGTGTGTGTGTGTGTGTGTGTGTGTGTGTGTGTTGATGTACATGCAAACAAAGACATACAAGTACATGATGATTAACCCTTTCAATTCATCGTAATAGTGAGAAAACTGTGCCCAGCTTTGTTTCAGGATTATCGTTTATCAATAGAGTTTGCTTTCTTTGATTGACTGAGTAACTGTGATAACCTTATCCAAATGAAGCCTTATTCCCTTTTTTTCGTGGGTTAACCCTTTTCCCCGGGAATTAAGACTGAGTAAACAGCTTTCCTTGACATGGAAAGCTGTTAACCTGGGATATGTGCTCTTGATAGGTCTCATCTACAATTCTTAAATTGTTTTTCATTACAGCTGAAATTTGTTGAAAACACTGAAGCAGACGACATTTGACCACCAGCCGGTTTTGGCCGGTTTAAGGGTGAAAGGGTTAATAAGACCGAAACGTTCGGTTACACATTCTTCTCATGCCACTTGGTTCACTGAGTATGGATAACCTCAGTCAAGTTAAAACATGTTACGGTCAGTGGCCTTTAACCGAGACTTCACTTGCCTGTGTCGTTCAGGCATTATCATTGTATAAACCTGCCCAACCGCTATTGAAAGTTGAGAACAAGGGAATTTGTGGTGAATGGCACATTTGTTATTTCTAGTGTCCGCAATTGGTTAGTTTTGCATTTTGCACCCTAAAAAATGCCGTTAATGCACATAAGCACATGAACATGAATGAACTTTATTGACATGAACCGTATAAATACAGCGTAGACATACAGACAATACAAAATGCTGTTGAGCAAGATTGTCATTACCCACAGAATACAAACAATATCAACACTGCATATTTACGCAAGACAGGTGCCCCCATCAGGGATGTGTCCCTTAAATGAAACAGGCTTAAAATATTCGGGACTGGGGAAATCTGTTCACATTGCAGAGGTGTGTTGATTACAAAGGTGTCCACAAAGACAAGGTTTTCCTATAGATTTTTTTTAATGTTGTTGTCCAACATGACCCGATCGCCAAACACTACTCACACACATACACGCACAAACTTATATATATATATATATGTGTGTGTGTGTGTGTGTGTGTGTGTGTGTGTGTGTGTGTGTGTGTGTGTGTGTTCATGTGTGCGTATCACAGTGTATCAGCGTGTGTGTCCATGTCTGTTATGTGTTTCGAGTTTCTGGCAACCCGTTCACATACCGTAACAGGCCATCAGCGGAAAATTTGTAGAAATCTGGACCACAATTTTCCAAATTCCTTTTGCTCCTACTATCGAGGTGTGGCTTTAAATTTGTCTTGCAAGTTTGTTTTTTATTGCGACTATGTAAAGCTCTGATTAATTGTCGGAAACAGGGGAGTAGAAACAGTAACTCTTAGAACTTTTTCGAAAAAAAAATACCGCAGTCAAATAGTACATGTTCATATGTGAGGTTGTCGTGATAATAGAGTTTCAGAGTTTTCCTCAATCTCTCATTGATGAACCAGCTTCCTACATGTTAACCTACTTTCTATAGAACAAACTCATTAGAAAAACGATAATTCTGTCCATTCACAATCTTTCAAATACGAATATGTCGTCACTTTGAAACATACATTTCTTTGCGATTTTTATTGCATTTCAATCATTTATGGTGGACAAGTGGCACAAATGAGAGTGTTTTAGTAATTGTGATTTTGGATTCGGTTCATAGTGTGAGTTAAAAGCAGACACAATTCTCCTGGTAATATTATGTGTTGGCCCACCTATCTGACAGCCAGTTGATCTAACTTAATAAGCACTGCACTAATCCAAGAAGACTTGATAAATTGTTTTACAGTATATGGGTAGAATATTTATAACATGCAGTATTTAGGCAACAAATAAGCAAGGTTTTCCATTAGTCTAAAAAATCGAACAGCTGTAATATTACTATGAACATTGACTACCGATTAAGGAAATTGTTAATCCCTTTTTCCAATTGTTGAAAATTCCAAGTGTAGTTTGAATATATATATATATATATATATATATATATATATATATATATATATATATGTGTGTGTGTGTGTGTGTGTGTGTGTGTGTGTGTGTGTGTGTGTGTGTGTTTGTGTGTGGCTGTTTGGTGTGCGCAGATACAAATATTTATAATTCACGAAAATGTTCAGATAGTTGGACGTTATTGCAAGGACATATTTTATTTCAAGTAATGAAAATAGTGCATTTAGTAGGGCACTTGTATTCAGCGGTTTCAGACTTAAAATAAACGCTAAATGTAACCAATTACCCTCTTTCCGTCTCCCCATCCATTTGTGTTTCTATCTATCTATCTATCTATCTATCTATCTATCTATCTATCTATCTATCTATCTATCTATCTATCTATCTATCTATCTATCTATCTATCTATCTATCTATCTATCTATCTATCTACTTATCTATCTATCTATTCAAGTTCATTTTATTCAGGTTTTGTCAACTATATTTCTCTAAGAATACTGTAAGATTGATTGGAAACTGTCTATCTATTCAATTTCAGCGAGTTGCTGTTCATGGTCAAGCAAAATTGTGGTTGCCAATTGAAGCTGGCGTACCAGGGAAATCCATTTTGGGTCCATTTACATTACTGGTTTATGTACACGGTATCACTCGCGACTTTACTTGTGATGTACCGGTCTTTGAGGATGACACTAGCTTGTTTGTAATTGTTGAAAATCCAACATTATCTTCTTAACACTTACATATGAACCTTTTTTTTTATTCGCAACTAAGGGAAACTATGGCGCGTTATTTCTGATGCTGTTAAATCTGTATCTGTTATATTCTCTACCAATGCCAATAATCCACATCTTTCATCTGTTTTATATTTTGGTGAGTCAGCTATACCTGATGCTGTGATGTGGGGAAGAAACCCTCAAACCGCACACCCCGGTACCCAGCTTAGTTTGTACACGATAAACTGCATAATAGTGATGAGTATTGTCGATAGCAGTGGATATGTTTCCGCGCTCTCTCAATGAAATATTTCGATATATTTTGACATTATATTATGGCTTTTGCATATTACTTTTCTTCCGAAAATCAGACTTCTCATGTAAGTCTGAAGCGTTTCAATGAGTACATTCCATCAGTGATACTCCATTCGATGGTCATTGTTTGTTGAAAAAAGATGATACGTTTATAAATTGTTCTAATCTCCTCATTTATCCAGCAATAAATACAAGGGTTTGCAAGCAAGTTACTATATACAAGAAACATAGTAACACTGTGCATTATATTTAGCCACTCGGGCCAACATTGTGGTTTACCGTGTATCAATTGCATCACACATATTATTATATACAATCCCCAAGACGTATGGAATGATGCTCCAACAGTGAACAGCATTTTTGTGATACTTATTTGACGGACACTGCTTATAATACCGTTATTTTGTTCTTGTGCCCGTATTTTCCTCATTTGTTTCTTGGCAGTATAGAAAACCTGTATAGATATGCACGCATTACCAACTAGCAAAATGGGAAATACTGACAGAAACAAAACTGCCGCAATTATGTTAGCTGAAAAGTCTGGAGGGAAGCAATGACGTCCCATGCCTCTTGATATAACGCCAGGAGACATGGCTGACATGCTAACAGCAGAACCAACAGCTAGCAACCATGTCAGCGCTACATACAGTTGCCCTGGTTCTTGACATTGTGACCAAATTGTTGTATTGCAAAGGACGATGTATTGCAATATATCTATCAATTGAAAGCAAAACCAGGAATCCAAGCGATGCAAAGCAAGAACCTGCAGTCGAAAGCATCGCACCTGTACAAAAACACCCCCAGTTCCACTTTCGTAAAGATTTAAGTTCTACGTCTCTTTGATATTACATGTAACCGTCAATGGTACGTCTATCCCTAATATTACGTCAGCCACACAGAGGTTAAGACCGCCTATATCCGTAGATGAATTAAGCTTCCTATACCACTTCATGACTATGATAGTGGTCACAATAGAGATGCAGATGAGTATGCAAAGTATCCATACTGTTAGGAGAAACAACGTATTATCATAAAGTTTGTTCCTTGTATGAAGTAGCTCTTTGCCAGGGCAAACTGTTACATTGCCCATTTGTTGTACAGCTGTTGAAAACTTCTGATTTGCCATTGGATGTCTTAAGCCGCTGTAAGAAAATGCAATGTCTATATTCATATATTACATAGTGTTTATATATAATCCAGTATGGCAGTCCCTGAGTTCGATACATAGTTTCATGCAATGCTTCTTAGATAGTTATACACCAGTGGGCATAACTTTCATAAGTTACCGCACGTACCTTAGGTGCAACACAAATTCCAAGGATAAGAAGCTGAAATCCCAGTATGTTGTTTTCCTCTTTCACTGCCCAATGTCACCTTTATATGTTACACGACTAATGTAGCTTGCATGATGTAGTTCATCATACCTCTAGGTGTTATAGATCTGAGCTATGTCTTTGTATAAACGTCATTATTCGTGTTTCCAGCACCTTGGTCAAGCACAAGTTAGAACTTTCCGCTCATATATTTGCCAGCGTCATATGCTTTCCTTTGATGGCGATTTTAATCGACAAAATGCGTACAATGCGCAGACCTTACAGAAATATACTTGTGATATGCATAAGGTGACACTTATTTTTTCCAATATTGCAATGTCTCTTGGATATGTTTGGCTCTAGATCAGACTCAAACTTGTCTAATGGATTTACTTTAGCCTCTTTTTTTCTTTTGCCTTTTTCACATGTACATGTTAAACGATTGGATGCTAATTGCAAGGAAAACAGTCTCGGCTTATGGATATTGAGCTGTTTAACTTAAATATCACCGCAGGGGAAATCAACTGGATTGTGCCCGTCTAGTGGTGAAATGAAATAAAATGTGTGCATTGAAATTTTTTAGTATAAATAAGGACAATTTTGCTGAAATGTATTTTCTAATCACAGACAATCTCAGATATGTATGACTTCATCTCTGGAATATCTAATGGGGAACTAGGAATTCATTTCGAAAGGTCAAGATCACAAGTAGTGTCAATACATTTCACCTTATACCCAGGACACCAAGTTCAATGTGAATTTTTGTGAATAAATCAACCACTGAATTGGAAATAATGTGGGGCACTTTGTTACCAACCTATAGCAGGGAAAGCTGTTTACTTGGGTCATCTGATTCTGGTAGTATTTTTCCGCAATCTCATTGAAAATGATTTTCCTTAACGCAGAGAGTCGATAAAAAATCATAAAAATCACAAAACAGATGGCATTTCATTCTGGGCGGTTAATGGGGTAAAAGGTTACTTGACTGCCGTTGGACCTACTTCAGAGGAGATTGATTGATTCTAACATATGCATACATACATACATGCATACATACATATATACATACATACATACATACATACATACATACATACATGAGCTAGTGAGTTTATGCCTATTTATTTTATTCAAAGAATATATTCATAAAGTCGTCAAAAGACATTGGAAGGTTGTGTCTTTATAGAGGGACCCGTCTTCGTCATATGAAAAGACAATTCTTGTATTAAACAAAGACTATAGGCTGCAGGTCTAATACTGAATCGAAAACAAACACCATTCACACACTTTACGGAAAAATAAACAACCCTTACTCACCATGATGTCGCGAGATTTATTTTCATTTCATTGGTCATTTGTCTGAGTCAGAAAATAAATTGACCTCGTGACATAAATGTTGCTTCTTGTTCCATCATAAAGGCGTCAGAAGGTTCCCTTTCTCAGAGAGACCCACCCGCCTTCGAGATATAATAAACCAATTGGGCTCTCTCTCTCTCTCTCTCTCTCTCTCTCTCTCTCTCTCTCTCTCTCTCTCTCTCTCTCTCTCTCTCTCTCTCTCTCTCTTACACACACACACACACACACACACACATATGATTAAATGAATTATGGTAACAAGGTAAATTCCGACTAAAATTTATAAATTTCTCCTATTGCTTTTCCTTTTTGACAGAAGGGCTGGCTGAAATGTTCTAAGCCTAGGTGGGATGTCTCAGTTGGATTGAAGCAAACTTTTGCCAGAAATAAACAAAACTGGCAAAAGGGCAGTCACCAAGTACCTGCAGCTAAAAGGGCAGTCACCAAGTACCTGCAGCTAAAAGGGCTCATTCCTACACAGATACATGCCAACATGGTCTCCACTTTAAGGGATGATACTCCTTCCCTTTCCACTGTTAAGATGTCGGCTACGGAATTCAAGTGTGGCAGAGAGGGCCTTGACTGTGCTGCGTGTCCAGAAAGGCATTCAACAGCAACCACTTCGGAAAACATCACCCGGGTGCATTATATGGTGATGGCTGATCAAGGATTGACCACTCGACATATCGCCAGTGTTGTGGGCATCGCTCATGAGAGGGTTGAGCACATTATCAACTAGGAGTTGGGAATGAGACCTGGACTCATCAGTTTGAACCAGAAACCAAAATTGAACCTAAACAATGGAAGCTACCGGGATCACTCCGCCCCCACCCACACACGCACACAAAGCAAAGTCGATTCCTTCAGCTGGAAAGGTGATTGCTTCATGTCTTTTGGGATTCAAAGGGCATTCTGCTGATTGAATGTCTTGAAAAAGGCCATATTATCAATGGAAGATATTATACTTACCTTAATGAGACAATTGCGTGAAGCTATCAAAGCTGACCTACAGGGAATGCAAACTTAAGGAGTTCTGTTCCACCCCCCCCACCCCCACCCCCAAATGCTCCTGTTCACGAATAGGTGGTTGCCTTGTCAGCGATCCATGATTGTGGCTTCAAACTCACTGAACATTCCCTCTATACACCCTATTTAGCCCCGTCAGACTTCCACCTTTTTCCTAAAATGAGAAAGGAACTAGCCGTTTACCATTTTATTAGTAATGATGACGTCATTGCTGCAGGTAATGGCTTTTTAGGGTAGCTGAAGACAATTTATTTTTAACCAGCATCCAGGCTTTGCAGCATCGCTGGAAAAAGTGTGTAAACTTGGAATGGGGCAATGTAGAGAAATCAATGCAAATGATTGACTTTGTATGGGTCTTTTACAGCTCGGCATACCACTTTTCAGCCAGCCCTCGTACATATTGTTTTTCACCCTCCTTTTCAGACAAAGCACAGCACTGATCACATGTTAACTTTCTCTTAAAAAAAACTTTCGAAAATATGGACGCATGTATATGTCATAATTTCATCAATGCCTTAACAATCTATATGATTCTAATCAAATTTTCACTCACTGCTACTGGGAGACTCCCTTAAATTTGATGTCACTTCCAAAAACTTATCAAGCTGACTCCTTAGTCTTTCCTGATACGCCTGCAGTGCGGTACTTTCCTTCAAAGGGTAGACTTTTGGATGTACTGCATCCAGAGGCTGTCATGCCTGGCAATAACTCTTTACCTGGAGGAAATACGCCCAATACTATGAACCAAGTACAAAATATTAACTCGCCTTATTCTAAAGTGACAGAGCCATCCAATCTTGTGTCAGTGTCACAAATCCCACTTGCGTAAACTCCATCTACCTTGCCTTTGATGGGAAGCCTCCCCATGGAAGATTTACCTCCTGGAGGACTGCGTCGTGAAGCTGGAAAAAGCAAAATAATGTTGCACGTAATAAGAACACGCAAATATATCCTCAAATAATACTAGGCCTAACTTGAATCTTGGGCGTCGTGAAGGACGCTACGCAGGGCATGGCTGTGGATCGTCCCATGGTCAGTTGAGACAGGGGTGACTACCTCGCTGGGGCTCACCTGGTCGAGAGAGTTCGATGGATAGAGCAAGTACATCTTCAAGTGACCGATCTGCAGCTTCTGATTGGCAGTTGGAGGTCCAATCGGTAGACTCTGAAGGTTTTCGCATCTCCTGGGAGGCACTTAGGAAAGCTCGTCATCGGGAAAGACGGAGAAATAAAGTAACAACCGGGTATGCAGCGTCTACTTCTGCCCGGTTTGGGGTGCACCGAACCTAGTTTATTTGTATTTATAGTCCTCCCCCACACAGAAACAATTAACTTAAAGGTGTACGTCCTCAAATCAGCGTTTGAAATACGTTCTCATTTCAAATCCGAATGACAAGTACAAATCTTACAAGCTGCACCTGCCTCCCAGTTTATTAGTAGCAGGCCACACACAGGATGTGGTATAACGTTCAAGAATAGACCTGTTCATAACGACTTGTACCGAACTTTTCCGGACCCCAATTAATTATACATTCCATTGTTGGCCTGATTCTCCAATCAGCAAATGGGTGAGTCGAGCCCACGCCTTCATATGCTCACAACAGATGCCACGGCTGACGCTAGCGATTACAGCATGGATTGTGCTGAACAGTGCAAATCCTTTAACTAAAAAGTCACATCAGTGGTAAAACGTGCATTTTTAGTTTGCTGACAGTCTGATTTTTCATTAAACCCAAGCATATTCTGTGTTTTATTCTCTGTTCCTTGCTCGTGTAATCCGGCCAGCGTGGTCGAGCACAAAATGTAAACAAAGCAGGGTGTACTTCCCGAAGTGAACCGAATAAACCCGAGTCCTATGGACTGGTCTATTCCCTAATGTTTAATGTAACACCCATTTAGTGTGTTTCCCGCAGACTCTGCTGTTAACATTATTTGTAAGGATTCAAAATTCTTACTTCTTAATGTATATATGCCTTGTGACACTACTTATCATAATAATAACGTAGTAACATTAAGTGAGACACTTTCGGAAATTATGCAGATTGCAAATGAACAAAAATGCTAATTATAGAAT
>OZ026626.1:24173102-24220602 GCA_964020975.1 Hermodice carunculata
ATATACTTAACCACTCGGGCCAACATTGTGGTTTACCGTGTATCAATTGCATCACACATGCAAATACAAGCAATCCCCAAGACGTGCTGAATGATGCTCCAAGCGTGAACAGCATCTTGGTAATACCTATTTGACAGGCACTGGTCGTAGTACCATAATTTTGTTCTTGTGCCCGTATTGTCCTCATTTGTTTATTGGCAGTATAGAGAACCTGTATAGATATGCAAGCATTACCAACTAGCAAAATGGGCAACACTGCCAGTAACAAAACTGCCACAATTATGTTAGATGAGAAGTCTGGAAGGTAGCAGTGATATCTCATGCCTCTTGAAGATATGCCAAGGGACATGCCTAACATGCTAAGGGAAGAAGCAACAGCCAGCAACCATGTCAGCGCTACAGCTGCCCTGGTTCTTGACATTGTGACCAAATTGTTGTATCGCAAAGGACGATGTATAGCAACATACCTATCAATTGAAAGCAAAACCAGGAATCCTAATGATGCAAGACCAGCAGTTGCACTCATAAGCATCACAACTGTACACAAAACACCACCAGTTCCATTTTTGGACAGATTTAAGTCCTTACATGCTTTTATATGATACGTAACAAACACTGGTAGGACTATCCCGAATATTAAGTCAGCCACACAAAGGTTAAGAACACCTATATTTGTTACTGAATGAAGCTTCCTTTGCCATATCATGATAATGATAGTTGTTACATTAGAGACGCAGATGAGCACGCAAAATAGCCATACAGTTACGAGAGGCCACGCACCGCAAAAGTTGTTCCTTTGATGATGTAACTCTTTTTCATGGCAAAGTGTTGCATTTTCCATCAGTAGCGAAGCTGTTGAAAACTTTTGACTTGCCAATTGATTTCTCAAGTGTCTTGTGTGTGTATGCGATATGTATTATATTGCATCATAATATATTGTACTCATGTGTAATCCTGTATCCAAGTTGCTGAGCTCGGTATAGTTTCATACAAGGCGTCTTAGATAGTTATACAGAGTATCAGGCTTGCAGTATCAACACGAGTTATCACACGTACTTTGGCTGCTAAAAAAATTCCAAAGATAAGGAGCTGAAGTCTCAATAGGTTGTGTGCCTGCTTCACTGTCTTCCGTAACCATTATAGCCCATATTAATGGTAGTTTTAATGGACGAAATCCATATCGTGCGCAGAACTAACAGATACATATATGTGAGATGACACTGTTTACTGTCACATCTAATCTCTCCCAATATTGAAATGTCTCTTCAATGTGTTTGACTCCGGCTCAGAATCTAACTTTTCAAATGGATTTACTTCAGCATCTTGCCTTCCTGTTATACATTTTGAACATGCACATACTAAACGGTTGTATACTAATTGCAATGAAAAGAATCTGGGCTTCGGCATATTCAGTTGTTTAACACAAATATGGCAGCAAATGGAAAATAAATGGATTGTGACTGTGCTCAAATGGCATTGCATGTGTGTGCTGAATATTATTATTATAAATACATGTTGTGTACACTTCAGCAAACGATACCCGACTAAAGGCCATTTCGTAGGGTGTTTTTCACCTTGCAAGCCTTGGCTGCAGGAATCAGACTTGACCTGGACTTCGAAAAACACCCAGTAACGCAATCTGATTGCTATTATATGATCAATCAGATCGCACTTTGGTCAATAGATTAGGGGCTTCAGTTAGCTTCATCCAGTAAGTTTTCTTTTCAAACAAAAATGTGGTAATAATTTTTATTTTCCGATAATGTCATATTGAATTGACACATAGATCATAAAATATGGTTGACAGAAAGTGAACTTGTACATCTATTTTGTAGCATGAAGCAAAGAAAACGCGACTAGTGGCAGCTGTTCTAGTAATTACGATATCAAGAGAAAGTGACAAACAAGCTGGCTGAGAGAGTGTGCACAGTGATCAGCGCCTGGCTTCAAAGAATGTTGGACTTAGTAGAGTAGCAGTAGGAGTAGAGAAAATGGGGGTAAAAATGTATTTTCTGGGTAGCTCAAGTGTACACATCATGAAGGGCAATTTGGGGGATATATATTAGTGATTACAGGGAATCTCAGATGTGTATACCTTCATCTGCAGAATAACTATCGGAGAACTAGGTTTTTAATTTGAAAAGGTCAATGTTACAGGAATGACATAACATTTTACTTTTTTCCCCCATGACACCAGGTTCGATGTATAATTTTTGCGGCAAACAATGTTGACTTATTGATAAAGGTTCAGGACCGAGTGATCAACCTACACCAAGGAAAGCTGTTGACCCGGATCATCTGATTTGGGTAGTTTTTTCTGCAATTTTATCAAAAATGTATTTTCAATAACAATGAAAATCGATATTTTTTTAAAGCAGATGACATTTTATTCTACCCAGCTAAGGGTTAAAGGGTTATTTGACTGCTATTGGACGTACTGTGCGGTAAATTGATTGATTATAATACATGCATACATACATACATACATACATACATACATACATACATACATACATGTACATACATACGTACATACACACATACATACATACATACATACATACATACATACATACAGGAGCTGCTGAGCTTATTCTTGTTTATGGTATACAGTGAATATATTGGCAGAGTCCTCAAAAGGCACTAAAAGGCCGTCCTTTCACAGAGGGGCTCGTCCGTGTCAAATACAATTGCAATTGTTGGGTTAAACAAGGACTGTAGCCCCATGTCTGATAATGAGTCGACACTAAACACCACCCAAGTTTTATTGATATTAAATCTTTCAACTGGATTTGAAACTACATTGATCTCGTGACATCAAAAGTGCTGCTTGTTTCATCAAAAAGGCGTCGGAAGGTTCACCTTTACAGAAAGGCCTGTCTTTTTCACCCATTAGACAGTCTGCCATTAAATCTGAACCTACACCCTAGTCTGTTGACACTGGGAAGTCATGTCTGTTTCGAGATATGGACCTGCGGACTCTTTTATTCCTTTGGACACACTCCAGACTACTATACACCTATAACAGGGACTTCAAAAGGTTTTCTGAGACACATGGAGACAGGAGTCCAGTTCCACAAGAAGATACTGCAAGCCAAAAATAATCTTACGTGAGGACCGTATTGTCTCTATTATGCCATACACTGCTGTAAAAGAATACATAGTGCACGATCATCAGCCATTTATCAACAGAAAAAAATGACGACATAGTGTTCCATTTCACTAAAAGTACTTCAGACTCTAGAGAAAAATAAAGTTGTGAAAATGTTATTTTACGTGTGCCTGTTTTTACTAACAACACATGAGTGTAGGTCTGTACGGGTCTATGTGATGGTCTATGCCATTTTGTCTGCTGTTTTGTGCTGTTCTGTGTGCTATCTTTTGCTGGTGTGCTGTTCTACTGCTGTGTAATGCTGTTCTTTGTGCTTGTTGTGCTGTTCCGTGTGCTGTCTTCTGTTGTTCTGTATGCTGTTTTATGCTGTTCTGCATGCTGTTGTGCTGTTATGTGTGTTGTTGTAAATGACTTGTGCTTTTTGTATTTGTTGTTTGCGATCACACAATTGGTACTTATTGAAATATCCATAAGTTAAGTTGGATTGAAAAAAACACATACACACACACATACATACATACACACACACACACACACACACACACACACACACACACACACACCAGTGAGGATGGGGAGAAAAAGAAAGCATTGTCCCATTTGTGGATAATCACATTTACTACATTTATATACACATCTAGGCGATACACATGCGATACACAGTCAAGAAAGATCAAATTAATTGAAGCAATAAGTACTCAGTTCAAGCGATACAGACAATCTTGGAAGCCAAGAGCCCCTTTCAGAGGAATATAAGGCCACACTCAAAAATGGATATTGGGCCCTCCTTCAAGAGGCAAAGAAACACTGACCAATACAGCACATTTGTCACATTTAAGCATCCTTTCACAATAATATTGGTAGACCCTACCAGTTTTGGCACGACTGTATATATGTACAAGCTTTTACAGAGAGCAGATCAAATCATTAAAGCACCACCGGAAGGAATAATCATGTGTTACTCTCACTGGCAACCCTCTTATAATGAGATCCGAGACAATATACCAAACATTGACTTTATTACGTATACCTTCAAACCTGGGACAAGACAGTTTTTCAGACACAGCCAAAAAATCTGATCATATTTGACGATCTGATGGGCGATAGTAACAAAGTTAACACAATGACAGATTTGATCACCAAAGGAAGGCCAGCATCGTAATTGGAGTGTTATAATGCTCATGCAAAATCTCTATGAACCAGGCACAATGACCATGCATCGAAATTACCAGTATTTAATTTCACCTAACATACCCATGGATTTACAGACCATCAAGACCATGAGTCAGTGCATGTTCCCAGGTGCCATGTGTACTGCGGATCGCAAACCACTTTTTGATTTTCTGGAATCTTATCGGCGAGACCGTCAAATACTGAAAGGTTCTAACTTCTCATATCTTACAACAGTGGTGACATTTTCGTTACTAAACAAGTGTTTGGGTTTACACATCTCATTCAGAGAGTTGATTTCTAAATTTCTATATACCTCCAACCTGATATCATTTAGCGCTGGGCAGACAAGTAGAAAATGTGCTTAATCTGCTCTACTATCTTTACGTAAAGGACATCTTCCATCTGATAAACCCCATCTTTCCAGATCTTCCCAAACACCCAGACACCCAGTGTGGGCCAAAAATTTTGATCGTGCACCAGCAAAGTTATTTACATTAAACAGATAACTTTCACCGAAACAGGACCGTTTAAACATTTGATAACATCTTAAAGACTTTTTCACGTCTATTTCCTGGAAAAGGTCTAATTTATATGCTTCTGACGATAATATTAAAAAGCACCCCAACTATTCGGGATTCCTTGATTCCAGGGCACGGTCCATAGCTACGTTATTATAAACCTTCTTAATTTCAACATATGGCCAAAACTCTGCAGGTTTGTCATCAATTCTTTATAAAAGAGTGTCAAAAATTGGCTTACATAGCTGCGTGTCTGGCATCTCAAATTTCATTTTGTGGAGGTATAATCCTAATGCGATCCAGAATCAGTTTTAGGGGGAGCAATCCTAGTTCACCAAGGGTAGCCACTGCTCAAAGTAAAGAGTTGACCTGAAGTATTGCTTTGGCTATCGTGTATTGAATGGACTTCACAGAGGCCTCAGACTCCTTTGCATTGCATGACCACACTGCACCGGCATGAATAAGTGATGGAAGAATAATACTTTTCCATATGCTATTTACAATGCCAATACGGTTAACAATCTCATGAAAAGACAGTGTACTGCATAAGAATCCTCTTAAATGAGAACCTTTTGTCGCAGCTATATCTTTCACGTGTGCTGTGTCTCTTAGAGAATTCGAGATCAAAATATTTATACAATTTGTTGAAATGTACCAGCATACAGGGGACCCGTCATGTCCATGCTTTGACGATTTCTTGTGAGATCGCTACGTAACGTCAGACCAAAATTCAGACCAACCAAGGGGTCATTTTCGTCCATGTAAGCTGCATTGTCTGAAAAGTACATCTGAGTTTCCAGTTGACTTTCTTTGGCATCTTGAGCATAATTCAGCACGGTGTCCAGATATGCCTTGTATGGATTCAGCCTTCCGCCACTCACCAATCTGTTTTTCTAGTACACTTGAGCCTCTGACCACAAACTGTGTAAACTCAAATTCACTAAACCCACTTTGGCTCCAGCAGCAATAGGAGAACCGTCATTCTTGGTGATGCGGCACTTTACGTAGAAGCGTGTTTTTTGCAAATCAATCAAGTCAGTGCCAGTGTTGTCTATGTAAAATTCCACGGGGCTACCTTCACGTAACGGAGCCAAAGGTAACTTCTCTATCCATTGAAATCTTTGTATAGGTTGAGTCTAGGATAGCTTATCAAAATTGACAAAGGCAATCCTGAAGTCTCAATTGCTATCCCGATTTCTGCTTCCTTCTACTTATAAACTTTGAAGGATCAAGTGTTTAGTCACTAAAGAGACACCAATGTTAATCCCTTCTGTCAATACTACCACTAGATGTACATGGCTGACTCGGTCCCATATTGGTCAGGTAATCCCTTTCACCAACATTGTCTGGTCACACCTTGCAACAATATTATATGGCATGCGTGCATCTGTGTGGATCCACAGTAATTTTTAATCCTTTTTGTCATCAGTGAAAACAGAGACACCACTATACATAATCCTCTTATCACCCAAATTCAATGATAGGGGTTTCATGTTTAATGAACATTCCAGAGACACACCTGTATTTGTTTAACGCTTATCATTCGCTTTCCACTGATTATTTATATTTGATAAAGTACTGTCTACTTACCCCTGTTGACACCTTATCAGATTAATTTCTATTTATAGATCCATTTGACTCTATAGTCACGTTCTGACTCTGACTCTATAGTGGGGGGTACTACTTATATATATATATATATATATATATATATATATATATATATATATATATATATATATATATATATATATATATATATTTCCAAGTTTCCATTTTTTTTTAAACATCTGCCCGCTTACCCACACCCATGACTTTAGTTTTTTTAGAATTTAGCATCATTCCCCATTTTTCTACAAAAAACATGTGCAATATTGAACACACAAATTATTGGTCTTCATTGTCCGTAGTTATTACAATATCCTCAGCATATAAACTGCACGGGATATGTCCGTCTCCATAGGGCACCCCAAGATTTTTGTCTTCAAACATATAGGCTAGCGGCAAATGCTTCAAAATCGCTTAAAAATAGGTGCAACCAACCAAAGGTATAACAAAACACAACCTATATCAAAATGTGCGCACATGTCTCCTCTTTGCAGAAAAATAGGTTGTGGAGTCCGAAAAGCGTTTTTTGGTATGTTTACACGCCCGTTTCTATGGCAACCTCTATTTTTTGTGGAAAATGACTACTTTTCACTACTTTTTTTAATATCTGCCTTCATTTGGAAGATAAGCACTCCAAATTTCATCAGAAGGTAGCACTAACCTTACTCTTTCAACAAGCGTGAAGCTTTCAAAAAATTATTTGATTAACATCATTATTATTATAATTATATGCAAAATTTTGTCATTTATTTGGCAATATAAATACCTCTATTTGTTGATGTTGTTTACTGCAGTTGCCAAATTACCAAAAATGGGGGTAAATGTTAAATGATGAAGGTAATATATTTCCAGGGATATACTGATACAAAATTTACTGGAGTATATGAAGTGGACACCATTACATGTGTGCAAATTAGGCTTCAAATGTTGGGGTTTTTGAAGCCACTCTAGAGATGTATATCACACATTCTGTGCTGTACCAATGCAAAAAGTTACATTTCCTTGAAAAGTAAAGTGCTTCAAAGCATATAGAACATAGAATCCTAATCGTCTTATCAATATTTTTCGTTCACAGCTTTACTGAAATTTAATGGGTGCGCCACGGGGGGGGGGGGGGGGGCATTATGTTTATGGGTTGTTTGGTCTGGCTAGCTTGTGCAAAAGTGCTTTCTCCAGAATGCATTGTTGGAACTTGAGCAAATTTAACATATATATTGCCGAAAAAATTATGAAGTGAAGACGATTTAGAACCTCAATCATTAAATTTATGCAAATGAGGTCTTCAAATTAGGATTTTATAATTTATGTGTTTTGTTGTTGAGGCACCAGAAAGAACAAATCTGGGCACATTTCTTTGACTTCCAGAGTCCATGTAGGATTCTAACTCTGCTATGTGATTGCCTCATTATCAGTGTTATTGAGAATGACTGTGCATATTGTCAAAATGTGTTGCATGATTGATAATATACACATGGTGCACTGGATTATTTTCTAAAATGAACCTTGGACCTGGTAAGAACACCCACGTTTTAATGTATTTGCAGGTTCGATAATTTTGTACCGTGAACTTAAAATCATGAACCTGGAACCGCCATCCAAGAAGCCACCCCCAGCCAAGCTAAATCCCAATACCTGTGTTTTATGTAGCAAAGCTCTCAACACAGGAAAAGGGACTGATTACAAAACTACTTTGGAAAAGCTACGATATACGCTTGCCTCCACCACAAACCGTTCAGCTGCTCAACTACCGCCTACTGAGGATGTATTTGAGCAACATGTTAAAAGGGCACAATACCAATGTGCCATCTGGTGCCACAATGGCATTGATCAATTACATACAGCTCTTAAAGCACTATCATTTCGAGACATAATAAAAATTAATGAATATTTGGGTCTTACTGATTCAGAACACACATTTCCGCAATTTTTTTGTGAAATTGTGTACGCTTACACATTCAGTCCCTTTTCAAATTGAAATTGGTTCGTAACATGATTCCCAAGGAGGGCAAAATAAAAGCCCCCCCCCCCCCCATCATTTCCTATAAATATGGCAACAATATTGGACAAAGTATCATGAATTAAAAGCAATTTCTGGCTTCAAGTACTCTTGAAGATATCGCAGCGAATCAAAATTGTGACTGTATGTCTAACAGTAAATATTCTGATTTTGTTGATGCATACCACAAACATTTATTTACAGGTAATTTGGATATCATACAAAATTCAAGTTTAAAAGAAATTATGAAAAAAGGTATAAAATGTCGGATATGTCCCAAGTTGAACATTGACAGTATTTTTCAGGATACACGTGATGCATTTGATTCCTACTGTATGAAATGGGCAAAGAAAGAGAAAATAGAATTTCAGAAATTTAAAGGATGGTCATCAAACTTGAAAAAAAGTCTCTAGAAAAGGAATTTATTGTTACAAATCCCACATTAAGAATTTCAAAACGGTTAATCCAAAACAACCTGAAGTTTCAAAAGCAGTCAAAGAACTACAAGAAAGTTTTGTAGTCACTAACATAGATAAGGCAGGGAACAATCTTTGGATCATTTGCAAAAAATATTATCTGGATGTTTTGAAAAAGGAACTTGGTATAAACAATCTTTCAGACATAAGAGGAAATGACGTATGTAAATTACACAAACGATCCATTGATAATTTGATAGATACACATAAAGATGAAATGAAAAGGAATTGTAATATCAAAATTTCTGAAGAGGACCCCTCTATTGCACTTTTGTTCTGGATACCCAAATGACATAAAAACCCTTTAAAATCTAGATTCATAGCCGGTGCTGCAAAATGTACAAGAAAACAATTATCAAAAGAAGGAACATTGTGTTTGACTGCAATTAGGAATCATTTTCGTAAATACTGTAATGCAATTTCTAGAAACAGTGAATTAAATTGTTTTTATGGTATTAGCAATTCTTCCGAGTTTGTATTTAAATTAAAGATGTAAAAGCAAAAAATATCAAATGTTTTGATTTTTCTACACAGCACACAAATCTACCCATAGATGAAGTCAAAAGTTCACTTTCAGAATTAATAAGCAAAATGTTTAACCATGGTGGTAAGCCATACATTAATATTAATTCATATACAAAGATTGCATAACACAACAAATATTCAAAAAGTAACATTAAATCGTACACTGTTGAAACTTTGATACATGCTATAAAATTTCTTTTGGATAATACTTTTGTTCAATGCAGACCATTGGTTTTTCAACAAATAAAAGGCATTGCAATGGGTAGCAACTGCTCCCATTTACTGGCAGATTTGTATTTAACCTGGCTTGAATTTAAGTATATGGATAAACTGATAAAAAAGGACTTTCAAATGGCTGCAAAATTATCAAACAACGCAAGATATATTGATGACATTGCTTGTGTAAATGTACAAAATTTCAGCCAAATTGCTAAAGAAATTTACCCAAAAGATATCCCTTTGGAGGGTAACAAATCAGATGGATTCAGAGATGTGTTTTTGGACTTGGATATTCAGGTCACTAATGACAGGTTTTGTATTAAAGTCTATAACAAAATAGATGAGTTTAACTATGAAGTAGAAAATTATCCTTTCCCAGACAGTATTATTTCGGATACTATTGGATATAGTACGTTTTTTTCACAGACTTTGAGATTTGGTTGTACTTGTTCTAAATTTCAGGACTTTGCATCTAGAACCAAATTTTTATTCCCAACAAACTTAAGTCAGGAGGATTCAAAGATATACTTTTGATCAAATGTTTCAACAAATTTTGCTGCAAATATCCCGAGATGGGTAGAAAGTTTGGCTTCAATAATTTTAGAGATTTTAGACTTGCCTTTTTTTCGACTTAATTTTATCTTTTGGCATCATTCTGTTTTCATGTTCACCTTTCAGATATTTTAGGCTAGCTTGCTTTCTCTTAGGTTAAACCCCCAGGGGCTATCGGTAGCGAGTAGCGGCCTACGACAGTTACAAGCTTGCCCAATTGTACTTAACATCTGGTTAATATTTTCATTGCATTCTCTTGACTGAAATACAAATGACTATCGGTAGCAAGCAGCGGCCTACGACAGTTACATGTTTGCTTAATTGTACTTAAAATCCTGTTCAGAAAAATTGTTTTGATAACATGTTTTTGGCATAAATGCTAATGACTTTCATTCTTTTCTGACATGCCTAAGTGCACATTTACTCAATATTAAAAAATACTCAAAAGTGACAGTATTTTTTTAAATATCACAAACCTGACACATTACGCTGATACATTCACTCAGGTTTGGCAATGAAATAGAGCTTAATTGTTTCAGGAGTAGGTGTCATCATGGAGTTTGTTTTACATTTCTGGTTCAGGATGTACATTGTTGCAGTCATTGTAGGATTTCCCTTGGTTTATACAGGTGGTCTAGCTGCAACTGTTTATTTTACAATCACTGGGACTGAATATAATGCCCCAGCTTGTTTCCACTTCAGTTAAACACAGCCGGATGGTTTAACTAGAATAAGCTGTCCAGCTAGAAAGGGTACATATTGGTTCAGGGGTAAGTCAAATTGTTCTTAACTGAACCTGCACTACACAAATTTGGTATTTACAGTTTGTTTGCCAGGTATTCTTCTTTCATAATGAAGGTCTGCATTTATAGCAAAACTTCACGTATTTAGTTAATTCATCATTTGCCACGTTCGTATTTATTCATTATTTTGTGGGTTGTCTTTGCTGAATATATAGCTTAGACAAGGAGCCACTACTCAGAGAGACATGTACGGGTAAAAGGCTCCGAAACATGTTCTGAGTAGTTACCCGCCGAAGACCCTTTAATTTATTTCGGCTAATACAGCCTATGTCAAAATTTTACAGAGGAACGTGTGCAATTTGAACAATAGTACTTCTATATGTATATAGGTTAGACAGGGACAGGTTAGCTTATGGAGAGTAAAGAGTTCGGACTGCGGAATAGGGTAATGACTACTAGGAAGTGGTTTTGGACAAAAAGACACCAATACAACAGTCACATTCCTGACCCTAAAGTGTGGGATCCCAATGGTAACGGCTGGGAAGTGTCTAATGATGGCTACCTCAAGCCTTTGATGTATACCAATGAGCTAGCCCCACTGGAAGTCCGCAACCTAACTCATATGTATTGCACCGATATTGAGTGTACTGTCGCAAGAAAGTGCCATTGCCTCCAGATAGGACTTAAATGTACAGAATTATGTGCATGCTTTGGACATGAGTGTGCAAATGGCACTTTTGACACTGAAACAGACAGTGATGATGAGAAAGATGATGATTGAATCTTGGCGTAGAATCTCCAAACTGTGACCATCATTGATCAGCTTTCTGTATTTAGTGTGCATATGTACTTATACTGTTTTCCTTTACTAAAAGGCATCTTGAATTATAGTTTGATGCCAGATATACATTAGTTATCTTGCAGGACTCCATGGGATGGTTCACTGTAAATTACGTGTAGGTGTGAATACATGGTACATAGTACTATCTTACTTTATCAGTTGTATTGGCAATTGTTATGACGGTTCCCTAAGCGAAGATGACATATGATAGCCACATTAGCATATTAATTAATATGCATATGGTAAACTCATATAAACATGATAAATAAAACTTGTATGAGTACTGTTCCTAATCATTTTGCCTTTTTTTAATAAACGAAACTATATCTTTGTAAATGTAGTATGTTATCCGTCGCACAATACTTAATTTCGATGTAAATTTCATATATTTGCATAAATTAACATATGATAATTAGACACTTTGAACAAACTCCGTATTTTGTGACTATATTAGAGCAATTAAGCACATTTTGGTGTTTATTTAGGCTTTCCCACAAGCAGTATCACCAAAGTTATTATTTTTAAGGACAAATTTTAGTTGTCTCAGAAATGGCATAGGTTGTCATGGAAACGGGCAGAAATATATATGATAAAACGCTTTTCAGATTCCACAACCTATTTTTTCATGAAGAGGACATATATACCTATAAGAAAATATAGGTTGTTACTTGTTATACCACGGGTTGGGGTATGACCCCCGAAGTGCCCTCTGTGCCGCAGTACTAATATCAATCATATCATTACAGAAAACAGCGTAGGAGACAGAATACATCCTTGCTTTACCCCAATTAAATACATGGAAACATGAATTTTCTAAGGGGCCAAATATTACCTTTTTCCACTTTGTCATAAAGTAGTTATGTCAAACGCCATGGTTTTCCCTCATTAAAACAAACTGAAATTGTTTTTACTTCAATCTAGCTACTTTTTAAGTTGACAGAAAAGTAGCCTCTTTCCTCACATGTTTAAAAGAGGAAACCTTTAGCAACATTATTGTCAAAAGAAAAGATAACTGTCTTCAATTAAAAGCCTGAAAGGTGCTCTAGGAGTTGCTGATATCACTGGTCTGTGTGGAAGCTTGGTCGCCGACATATTGAGGAACCAGAGAAAGTGGAAGTGACGTAGTGACCTCTCAAGTTCATGAACACGGTACGCTGGCCATGTAATCTGGCTTAAACTTTTTTTAACTGCGCCACATCGTTGAGTTACCCCAGTAAAGTTTTTTTTTCTGATACTTCATCATGGATGATCATTTAGAGGAATTTGCTTTTCAGTCTGAATTTTCAAGAGTGACGGCAGTTCCAGTTTGGAAAGTGCTCGGGACTCTGCATTAGAATAGGGAATCAGGAGTGAGTTCCTGACGTACTGACCATAGAACTATTATACACTATATATGGTTGTATACATGTACTGACTAACAGGTAGCCTGTCGTTTGAAGTTGAAAGACGTGGTACCTTTACCACAATCTCTGAGGAATAAAATATTATATAGTCTACCGTAGGCCTAAGTTAGAGAGAGAGAGAGAGAGAGAGAGAGAGAGAGAGAGAGAGAGAGTTTTCCAATTAGTCGTACATCCCAATGTATTGGAGAGAGCCGCAGCACTCGATCTATCCCCGATGAAAATCACGCTCTTGTGGCAGCCGCTGGAACGGACAGCCTTTGTACGGATGCATGTGAAATCCCAGTGAGTTAAAACAAACAAACAAACAAACAAACAAACAAACAAACAAACAAACAAAAAACAAACAAACAAACAAAAAACAATAACAACAACAACAACAACAACAACAACAACAACAACAACAAACTAACAAAAAATCCCTCAGTTTAACAGTTATGTGAAGCCGGTTTGCCGGTATAGACCCGGGCCGTGTGGGGAGTTGCCGACAGTTACTTTGCAAAGCAGTGGGCACGATCGAGCCTTATAATTTGATTAGCGAAGTTAATTTGGTTAATACCATTTCGGCGTTGGGAACCGCTGGAGTGGGCAAGGGTATGAACAACTGCCAGATGAGAATACATGATGCCCGAAACAGTCTTTTAAAACTGGGGACAGCTAGGTGTATGTTAACGCGCAGCATGCAGTCCCGTATATTGTTTCTAAACAGGCAAATGGAGAGGCATTTGATGAATGACCAGAGTAGCAGATAACAGTGGCTGTTAATTATTTCCTTTTGTCTATCATATGGATGGAGTTTGCACCCTACTGTTTTTACCAGCATAACACGTATAATGCACATATCATGGAACAGATAAAAGCTTAATCACCCCCCCCCCCTCCCGTTGCAAAAGAAGTCTGCCTTTCATATACCAGGGGCATGGCGCTCCGCCGCCTCTTAGCAGTTTTCTCCAACACGAATACATAAGGATCCCGACACACAGTGCCTTGTGTTGGGCAAAATCACTCAAATTAGACGGCACAGGCACAGCGTTCAGCATGGCAATGAGATGTCGTTACGTTACAATTTCGAGAGTTGCCCGGATACATATTCGAGGCTGTGCCAAATATGGTGGTGCACTGCAGTTGATACTTTGACACTGAAAAAAGTTGCAAAATACTGATACTGGCTCGCAGGATTTATTTTTTCCCTCAACGGGAGTATTAAAGTTTGCCCAACCCTGTGACCGACACTCAGATGTAGGTGCTGGATCAAAATTTGAAATTTCGCCCTGCCCACCAGGTGGCGGGCCTTAAGGAATAATAATACTGTTTTGTCAGGCAAGTGATGTAGCTTTGATGAGCGTTACTACATCTAAGATGGGGTGGTTCAGCCCTCTGAAATGTAGATTATCATTCAAGCTCGCACTGTACTAGGTGGCATAAGTACCCTGTACAGTGCTCTGTATCTATGTATTCAGGAGAACTACAAAGTGATAGACCTACCAGGTCTCTTTTTATATTCGGCAGAAGTAATAAAATTTGGGTTTTGAGTGGTTAGGCCTCTACGTTTTGGGAACACTATAGTCTGTAGTTAATGAGAAATATTTCAAAGGTTGAGAGAACCGGTTTAAAACCACCAGTTGTCTTTTATGGGTTACTCCTTGTCTCAAGTCAGGAGTAAAATTTGTTTCTTCACATTGGTATTGAAACATGAATATTGATGCTTTGGTAACTCGGGAATCTCTTTGCTGTCATTGTTGTGTTTGGAATTTATGAATATGGGTTATGTTTATCTGTACTATTTGGTGGTATATATATATATATATATATATATATATATATATATATATATATATATATATATATATATATATGTACATTGGTCGTATTTTATATTCAAGAGAGTTGCATTCATTTTTTGGTAATAAAATAAATATACACCTTAGTCTTAGAATACATTACACAGTAAGAGTAGTTAGACTTTGTTCCATCTGAGAGGCTTCACTTCTAAGTTCTCAGACTTACCTTCTTTTGTAATACCAGATAACTTCTTTTGTCATATCTGAAAAAAAAACTTTTTAAGAAAACAACACTTGACCCATGTAACTGTAAACACTGGCAAAATACACAGAGATAGATACTGATTTACTTAAAAAAGAACATAACCATGAAATGTTTGGATTATACGTGAAATTGAAAGAGAAATAAATTTAAATCTCACTTACTTTCAGAAATATGCTCAGGAAAATACTTCAATGTTAAAGTGTCAGTGTCTTAAATAATTAGTAAAGCAACACGGTCGTTTTGCTACAATTATGTTCCATTTCGTAAGATAGCGATGCCAGTGAATTATCAGTTTTACATGTATATCTTAAAATGCATATCTTTTAACCCGTATTTGAGTTTATATGTGTTACAAACATCTTAAGTCTTACACATAATGCTTAAATTTATAATTTCCCAAGGTGACCCCCCTCCCCCTTCCAGGGTGAAACGTCCCTGCTTCCCCAAAGTGACACCCACATGGTCCCTTAAAGAACCAAGTGGTTATTCAAAGGACCCAAAAATATTTTTCCTAGGAGTGAAACATTTTAGGAGCAGACCAGTGCAATCATGTTCAATAAGAACATGATATGCTCAACATGCACCATATTGGAAAAAATTACTTGATTAATAATTTTATAAAATTGGTCACAAAAACAAAAGCAACCAACACACTTGTGACTAAATCTGTGACTAAATTACATTTTGGTGACGGACTGGTGGGGGGGGGGGGGGGGCTTGAAGACACGTGACTAGGCCTCTAAGATGGCCTGCAACCAACTTCGTCAAATGTTTATGTCTTCATGTTGCATATTTCTTTTCCTGACGACAACACCTTTCTGCAAATACCTTTGAAGCGGTACCAATATTCGAGACTTTCATATATGTTCTCATGAATAATGAGAATTTTCACTATACGGTTTCCAGAAGACCTCTAGCATGACCTGTGCTCATATTTATTTCAATTTGATTCAAGACCGTCCGCACTTTATGTTCACATCAATGGCATCTGCAGGACGGTTACGCGCTCACAAAGGAAACACCAACACAAATACGAATAAAAGGAGACTTGTATAAAGATACAAGTTTTATTTATAATCTTTAAGGGTACTGCCAACTTGATTCTTAGTCTCGCCGATCATCATGCGACACACTGTTTCATCTTTCCACCGGTATTTTGCTGTCAATCTGCGCCTGGAACTTAAACCTCTTGCACTAGGTGGTGCAGATGATCCCAGTCAGCTGTCTCGTAACGTGCTTTTCTCTCAACACAGGGACCTCTTGATGGTTAAAAATTGATCAATTTAATAATCAAAGGAAACTTGCCTGTTTCGCTTTGATAAAGGCCCTTCATGCCCATCATCTTGAAATAGGTCCTACGCTGTACATTCATTGTAACCTCAAATATATTATCATCAGACAATATTTGATATTTTGTTCTCTTATTTTATCAAGGGCCGGTTTAACTTTTGCAATCCATGCGCTTCCTGAGAGATGGCAACTAAAATATTTTCAAACACTTATGATGGTAATGAAGATTATTATTTTGATAAGGACAGGAGACCTGTGTATTAGGAACTCTGAGTGTCTAAAATCTTTCACTGCTACCTAGCCGCAGCAAACGTTTACATTGCACCCATGTAAAATACTCTAATGACTCCTGATGAAATTCCTCGTGCACAGACCCATTTATCATTCACACCTGATCTTAAGCTCGAGGTCCACTCCTGGGACGTTTGTCCACCAAAAAGTGCCTGCATAGCTGACCCTTAGGCAGTATTTGTTTCTCTCCCGGTCGAAAATGAAGAATGTTTCACTCCATTTTTTGTGACTGCCAAGAATGCCCGCTCAGCAGACCCACGGCTTCTACCTTTTGAGATAGGACCACCAACAAAATAATTCTATGAGTCAGCTAATACGCAGCCAAACACAAGACGTCAAACTGATCATTCTTTTTCAGGTTGCCCTATCGACTCTTTTTAAAAACATTTTCCTTTGCAGCACTTCTTCAATCCAAGGGCTGTTGAACAGGCAATACACATCCGGTGTGTTCTCAGCTTTCTCATTTGGTGGCTATTGCTACCTGCATTCCATTTCTGTTTTCTCTTTTCTAAATTGATTACTCCTGCCGTACTCTGGAACAAAAGTTTGGATCTCTCCCTCCTCCCCTGCATGTACTTTACTTTGGTTTCTCTAAAACTTTGTATGCATTTGGCACACTTTCCTCCCTCACTCCTTTTCTGCAGTCTGTGCTCCGTTCTTCAGTTACTACCTTCCCCATATATTTTTACCAATCCTCAACCTCGTATTAACCGTTCATTGCTTAACTTTCTGCTAACTTAGCTATGTCTCTGACCCATCTTCTATGTTCTGTAACACCTTCATGATATATTTTTCTACGCCACCTGTCCTCGTTTACTGATTGTAAATATGCCCAGTATTTCAACTTGGCTTTTTCAATTCTGTCAGTTATGCTATTCCATCCTAACCCCCCTAAGATTGCTTCTTTTGCTGTACACGGCGGTGCATTCATAATCAATTTCCCATTTCATTCTGTACTTTATCCATACCTTGGACCCCCCCCCCCGCCCGCATTTACCGCAATTTCAATCATATGCTGTCAACCTTCTGGAATATGGAATTTCTTAAGTCTATATGTTCTATTGCCATCTTTGTTTTTTCCTAGTGCTCTACTATTATCCCCATAAAGCACACTCTCTTGCTTTAAGACTTTGTTCAGTTGTGCATTTTTTAAATTAACATTGCCCAATGAAAGAAACTGGCGACCAACACTATTACATTATTTTTAGAAAATAGGTGGATTTTCCTATCTGAAAAGGGAAATTTCTTGGAAAATAGATGGTCTTTGGGATCATTTTGAGTGCTCGCTGGTCAGGTTCTGCAGGTGGTCTCCCAAAAGAGGTAAATTATCCTTACAGGGTGCTTTTATATAATAAAAATAAAAAAATGGCCTGTAAAGACAGATGGTTTCAGAGGGGCCTTTCAAAGGAGGGACTACTGTATTTTTTTGTTTTGTTTTTTTTGTTTTTGTTTTGTTTTGTTTATCTATGTATGGAACTGGAAATGTGTGCTATATTTTGCGCTAAATTGTGCATCTGCTCGTGGATTTATAAGCATTAATGTTCAGTGTCTTTGTTCCCAACTGTATATTATGTAAAAATAGTGGAGGAGCGCCTTTATCATGCTAATTGTTTAAGGTTGTCCTGGTAAGACACTTACAATACTTGTTAACCATGATGAATCGAAACTGGTGAGTGGATGTGCTTCTACCCTTCACCTGACAAAACGGGGGCAATAGCAGCAGTAATCTTGGCAACCGTTGGTCCTTATGCCCAGGGGATTATGGCACTAAACTACAGCGAGTATTGTTAAGACATGACCAAGCCTGAGTTGAACTAATACTGTGTGATAACTGTGATTTAATAGTTTAAAAAAAAATCCATATTCACAAATTTCAAACCCAACAATGACAGTAAAATAATAAATTTAAAACTTAACTGCAACATTCAAAAGCTAGGGATGCTGTTCTAATGACAACTCAGTGAGCACTAGCCAATCCTGCTTTGTTGTTATACTCGCACAGGAGTGTATGGGGACAGTGTAGATGAAATCACAGTAAAAACGGGCATCCGGTCTAGTTTATACAATCAAAATATTATGTACTAGAGATAGACTGGTATACTTTAGCTTTTTGAAATCAGAAAAAGAAAATCCGAATACAACAGTCCAGTTGAGTGAAAGAATGAAGACACTATAAAAGGAGGAAACTGCATATCAATGGACCATTGATTTACTATCTAGAGCTGGTTACTGGATATACATTTTTGACACAGTCACGTCCGTCTCATAGTGTCACGTCCATCACAAAATAATGAAGTGCTTCAAAAATTTGTTTCCAGGAATATTTCCCAATTTTATTGTATGTTCTATTCTAACAAATTACGAACATGGAAAATATGAAGTTTGGTCATTTTTGCTTTGTTACTTTTGAAAAATGCACTTTTTGGTTCGAAAAGTGACGGACAGGACAAGACCATCCAGATATTGCGGGTTTGTTATCAAATAACTTCTGCGAATTAATAAGTTCATAGATTATTGTGTACATGGCAGTAAAATTTCAATTCATGTTTTATATATAAAATTACCCCCATTTTAATTTTCCGACGTAAGTTGTCTCATATTTTTATAGCCTTGATGATGTTAGCTTTCAGAAAATTTATAGCTCTGCAATACACTTAATTTTGAAAACGTGATAAAATCAACCAATTTAAATTTTAGAGTCATATTTTTATACCTTTGAAGATGTTAGCTTTCAGGAAATATATAGCTTTGCAAAAAAATTGATTTTATTAAAAAAAGGTGTCCATGTCAGGTACACCACAGGACGCCTATATATATATTTCTACTGGGTGTAAATTTTATCTTATTTATGTTGGGGAATATATCATCCACGACTCCTGAAAATTTTGCAGTGATCAGTGCAATTATAACAAATAGATCTGGAGAAGCTCAATGTGTTAATGTTCGAGTTCAAGACTCTGGTAATGTTTGGACTATTTTGAATAACTGTAAATTCAAATCCAGTAATGCAGTGTGGCTCTACAATATACCTTTAGAATGTGTAGTTCATGAGGCTAGCAGCTAAATTAATGTCTCAGCTCCATGGTATTTTACATGTTTCCTAAAATGAAAGTTAGCATAATGTTCTTTGGTGCGAACTTGCAAACATATCACAGTCATAGTGGTTTATTTTATGATTATCTAACTTGTTTTGAGTCCAGATGAAGGAAGACATTAACATGTGGGACCAGCGGGAAACAATGTCCCATCAAAGCCTGTGTCACGATGAATTACCTCAGTGCCCCCACACATCAAAGAAAGGTTCATCAACAATACTCATGTGCATAATATTTTATTGACCCCCCCTCCCCCAGGACTGGGACGTTAAAGTAGAAATAAAAAGTACATCAAAATAAGCATTAGCCTTAACACAAGAGAAAATGTAGAAAATAGCAACGAGTGGCCAGCCGCCTCACTGGAGCAAGGCATCACCTGGCTGACCATTTAATGTTCAATATTTCTCAAGAAATATTCAAAAATTTCACAAAAACACATTTTATCCAAAGGGCATGTGTTTTTACAACAACTTTGAGTGTAGAGTTCCATCTTCGTAAGGCAGACAGATTCTTAAAGGCCGCATGGTCAATAGAGATACCCTTTAATACAAATTTCTGTGAAGTTCGGTCCAGACGTGAAGTCACTTTGCCAAGTTGGACAATACCTTAAGATGATTTTATCACAAATGATTAGTGGCTTTTTTCCGCATTGAACAGGTCGACGGCTTGTGGTCAACCTTCTAATGTTTATTCAACAATAAGCAGACACCAACACACATGATATATCCATTCTTTGGACCAAGACGGTTACATGCATAGATGATTTCTTATCCCAGTGAAAATACATCTTTATACCGAGCACGTAGCCAGAAAGTGACAGGATTTACTCATTTTTCACAAACTTGGTTCATTCTTTTGAAACATATAAACGGAGGTGACAACTGAATAGAACTTGATGTTTTGGAGAGTTCCAGAGAGACGAGTGGATGTCATCATAGAATTTCTTTTACATTTCTGGTACAGGATGTCCAATGTTACAGTACTCTTCAGGTATTCCCCAGAGTTATACAGGTGTCTGGCTGTGACTGTTTACTTTATGATCGCTGAGACTGACCATATATTTCCAGTTTGCTTCTATTGCACTTTTACACTGGCAACTGGTAGAACTTACGCGACCTATCCAGCCAGAAAAAGTACACATTAGTTCCGAGGTAAGTCAGATTATTTTTAACTGGACTTGTTCTGTACAAATTTAGTAATTATGTTTGGATTGATAGTTATATTCATATTGAAACATTTATAAGGAAATTTATTTAGCTAATTCATCATTTGCCAGGTTCATAGTTATTCATTATTATGTGGGTTGTCTGTGCTGAATGTTTAGCTTAGACAACAAGCCGCTACTCAGAGAGACATGTATAGGTACAGGCTTCGAAACATGTCTTGAGTAGTAACCCGCTCAAGACCCTTCCTCATATTTGGGCAAATGCAGCCTTTGTCAAAAATTCTACAGAAGAGCGTGTGCAATATGGGCAACAGTACTTCCATATTTATATAGTTTAGAAAGTGAGAGGTTAGATGATGGAGTGTAGGGGTCGGTCTGAGGATTATGGTAAAGACTACCTGGGAGTGGTTTCGGACGAAAAGACACAAATATAATAATTTTATGCTAGGATCGATTAAAGTGGGATTCTTTATGTCTGTGTGTGTGTTTTAGCCATCATTAAGTTTATATCATGTTAATCATGCATATACCTCATTTTTCACCAAAATGCTTCGGGATGTGAGTTGTATGTTGCTGTTCAGGAAAACTTAATTAGCTTTAAACAGTGAAAATAACAGTAGCACATGGACTGAAAGCGGAATAAAGAACATATTTTCCACAAGCTAAAGCACTTTGGAATTTCCATCAATTTTCACTAGAAGTCATTCCAGGAATATTTACTGCTGATAGAGGTGTGTATGTATGGTATTAACACCCAACAAATATTTGCAGGGCATACCCTAAGCTATCCTGTTAATATAATATTACCTGTGACACCCATATTTTCCATATAAAAAAGGCATATTTGAGCGGTCCATGCTTAGGACATCACATAATGTGTTTATTTCTTGATTTGCAGAATGAAAGTGTATCGGCACATGTGGCAGCTGATTTTAACCAAATCATCATATGCAGTGTAACTGCTAAAAAAAATGGGGGGGGGGGGTCAGTTTGATGATGACATGCCATTTGGCCAGCCTTTATAAAGCATACATAGAATCTACTAGCCTGCTGTTATATATGATTCTTCTGCTATGGCTGTATTTTCCGAAACAAGTAAAGGTATCACCTTCAATTCTGTTGCATCTTGCCAAACAATTCCCAGGCACTGCTATGAACAAAGTGTACATTCGATAATAATTGCCATGAATTGCCAATATCTTGAAAAATGATGGCCTCACGAGAAAGCTCAAGTTTTTGTTGTTTGCTTTTGCTCTAACCCATAACCTTTCCAACATAAAAGCCCAAACAATAACAATGAAATACTAGTAGCATCATAATGGTCTACGGACTACACAGCAATGTAATTAAGACATTAATTTGAAACAAAACAAACCATGATACAGATGAAGTAAATGCAAACAGAACATGCATTTTACTCAGATGACAAGGTAAACGTTTCAGCATACGCTGTGACAATAACCATGATGAACATGTCGTGCCATTAACAGGCAGTATGGTCAATAATTGTGCTCTATGCGTTCAGCACCTGTATCTCTCAGACTATATGATATATGCTACCTTACAAGTTTAGAAATGAATATACTTTCTGCAAACATTTATTATGTATCTTTTCTGTCAGTCCACAGGTTAATGCACGATTAAGTGCCTGGCTCCGCAGCGGAATCAATGTCGGCTTCCCGCATGTTTCGACTTCTTAATGTTCTGTATTTCGGCACACACATTTTGCATTTGCTCCATATAAGGACTCTCACAGGTTTCTGCCATGCTTCTTCCGTATCCTGTGTGCTTTTAAGTCAACTTGTCAGACACCCACTTGAAACAACTGGGTTGCTATCAAGACTCCAAGGGAGCGTGGAAAATTTCCGTTGATGGAAGTTTCATGCAGCATGTAACCCACAATGTTTGTGCGTTTGTTCCTTTGGTACGGCATGTTTTGTATACCACACTCGTTGGCCAGCAACTTTGGACACAGTGCACAACTTCAGGTATGGCAACGTAGATGTAATGGCGGCGGGGATGATTTCCAAACACACAGACCTGTAGATGTTCTGCCTTGGTTCCCAGTGACCTGTGCCCAACAACCTGCCAGTGTGAACAGCCTTTCTTCGGCTGACCTTGACATGCGATCCAAAATAAGTCCCACCCTGGTCTGGGCGAATCCAGAATTGTTCTTGTTCAATTTTGAAGCGATTGGCGAGGCTCTTTCAGAGATTTCTTCCAAAGACAAAATGAACAGAAGTTTGACGATTTGAATACGCTTGGCAGAGTTACCCAAGGTACATCTGTATCAAGTTAGAAAAGTAAATGGTTGATTGGTTGAAGAAGTCGAAAATATGAAGTACTACCCCAATCTCCATTGACCTGCACTGTAATCAATTACGAATGTGTGCATGAACCGATAAACACCCAAATAGAAAATCTGAAGAAAAAAGAAACAAACAAAAAACATAGATAAGAAACAAGCAAACAAAAATTAATTAGAAACCCAGAGACCTACAGCATCATCACCTTGTTAAACAGCTTATTTGGCCCTTATACAAGATACATTTCCACCAGGTATCAGCACAATCTGAGCGACACTTTTGGAGAAGTTGACAGTAGAGAAAATTTATTTTTTTTTAAATTGTGGAAAAAAAAATCACAGCTTCACCTGTAGAAGGAAATAAGGACTAAGGATCTCCAAAAGTTTGAAGTGGATTCTGCGAAAAGTTTTGTAAAATAAGTTTAAAATGTTATTGTGTCTAGACGACGAAGCAGTTCCCCCATCCCACTGAGCTGACTGACAAGTCAGCTGAGCTAAAATCGGTACACCACCTTTTGTACATTTTTAAGTCTAGTGGTCAGCAGGAGTGTTCCTATGCAGTTTCCAGGCAATTGCACCAGAGGTTTCGGTAAAGCCCTGTTAAAGATAACCCCCCCCCCAAAAAATCTATAAATATATCATAAAGTCAATGCATTGTTACCGTTTGAACTAACGTAGTAGAGCCCCACCGAGGTACACCCTCACCAAGTTAGAATATAATGTGGATGACGGTTTTGGAAATAGAAAATGCAAACTGTGAAAATACAGATGGACGAAGAGAGCAAATCAGCTGAGTTAAGATATGAACTCGGATTTTGTCACATGAATAAGTCGAATACAAGGAATATGACTTTAAATCCCTCAAAATGACAGTCGTTAAATTAATAAATTGGATATCACAGTGTTGTAATAATGATGGTTCCTTGTAACAAATGTCTTGAGGGTAACAAGATTTCATAAATTTTGAATCAGATTGAAACTGGTTTTCTTCAAATGTCACTTTCATTTCACTTACGTTGCTACACCAACAACACAGCTTTTTATATATATATAAATGTTTGATGTAGTTAATTTCATGAATGATTTATTGCAAATTAACACATTGTTTAGCGCGTTAATGTGTAGTAAATATTGAATATGAAAATAATGCAATATGATGTAATGTTATGGTATTTTGGATAAATACAGTACGCCAAATTATAATATTCCTGAAGATGGGATGTTCCAAATTCCTCGGAAAATCATTGCTTCTGGGGATCTAACTAATTTCAAGTGATAATATTAGTCATTTTTAAAATATAAAATGCTCGTTTCAAGTTCTTTAAAAATAAGTTTGTTAGGGTTCAAATTGATTTTTTAAACAAATTCCGTATAACAAAATCTACATTCATCTGCTACTGAGACCCGAGCCAAAGATCGATTTTAAGTGTGATCCTCGAAATAAATGGCACCCAAAGCATGTGATAGCCTTTGTGTTTTTCCATAATCAAATTAACGCCTGTACATGTGCAAAAACCTCATAGCAGCAAAAAATAAAAAATAAAAAAACCACTTTCCCACCACAAAATAGAAAAGGGACAGGGTAACCATACATTTGAAATCGGTGTCTTTAATGCGTGCCTGAAGTATGTATATATATACATATATATGCTGCTATCTGCATGTTTGACATAACACAATATATGTATATATATATATATATATATATATATATATATATATATATATATATATATATATATATATATATATATATATATGCTGTTATCTGCATGTTTGACATAACACAATTTTTTTTAAATCGCCTACATATAATCCATTTCAGACATTTAAGATACTCCTGTGCCAGATTATTGCAATTTGTCGCACCTTGTTTTACGGTAAATCACCGCAACCTTTTACAACAAACAGCCTGTCCCACCATGGTTTCATATGAAGTTGAAATGTATCTGCAATGTTAATTGGGCATGCCATGCAAATATTTGCTGTTCGCTTGTAAATAATGATTGGTATATTTTGAATGTTTTACAATTCGCTTTTCATTATTTTACTATAAATTTAAACGTGTACACCACTATTGACACCCCCACCCCACCCCCCACCAATGAACGATCTGTATGTTTGTGGAAACGATGAACCATTCCCAAACATATACATTGCTCCAAATAGCGCGATAACAAGAAAACATAGCAGATAACCAATATTGTATGGCGAGATCGAACAATATATCTATCGATTGGGTTTGACGGCAACTAGACACATAGTTTCAGCTTATTGTGCAGATGTCAGGTGCAGTTCATAACTTCGGAATAATCTTCCACTTGAAACTAAGGTGATGATTTCTATTCAAAATATCGCAGACAGCTGCCAAAAGTCGATAATTTCTATGTACCTGATGTCATTAGCATATTAAATCAGGGATATCTCATTGTTATAAGGGTATCAAATACGACAAACAGTTTGAAAAGTATCACAGTTAATCTATTGGATCGTCGCATCATTTTATGTTCAGGTCCTGGCTTTGTAGTGTGGTGCATTTGTTTAATTTGAAATGAAATGTTATACTGAAATTTTAAAAGCCATCTTGTGTTCCACATTAAACCAACCCAACTTCACACATGAGATGTTCACGTCCTTCTTGTAGTTTGTTTTTCGAATATTATTTGCCGTTAATGGAACTAGCTAGGATCCACTTTTTTGCGTCAAGATGAAACATTGTGTAGCGATATGTTTACTCTTATTAGTGATTCTCAGCAGAATAGGCAAGTCCAGCGCGAATCCAAGGGAAAAAATATTCCGTGACTTCGTTTCCAAAAACGTAGGCCCTGGCGTCAAACCAGTTCACCTTGCGACTGACTTTTTACCGGACAAAACATCCCTGGCAGGTTTGTTTACATACATTCATACAGATATATATATATATATATATATATATATATATATATATATATATATATATATATATATATATATATATATATATATATATATATATATATATATATATATATATATATATATATATGAGGAATGCTCCGTTCTGGATGAATTTTATAGTTCTACAGTGAGGCCAGACTGCCGGGTGTTTTCTTCACTTAACTTTGTTCGAGTCAATAAGGAAAATGTGTTGGACCCGTGTCTGTTCAATTTCTGTTGCCGTAAATAAGGTAGTTTTAAGACGTGCGGTAAAATTATTGAAACATAACGCTACCATATTACAGGAATATATATATATATATATATATATATATATATATATATATATATATATATATCAAATTACCAGTAATTTTGACAATTCTTTATGTTTTGTGGACAATCATAGTAGCGGGTGTGGCCTTTTGTTTCCGAATGAACAGAGTGTTTCGAATAAGTGAATAGAGGTTTGAAGGCGAGATAAAATATAAACATTAAGAATTGGAAAAGCAACTGCACTACTTTAAATTTCCTAGTGTGATTTACAGATATACAAATCATCTAATGTTAACCCGGTTTCCTTTATAAATTGTTCTTTTCCAATCTGAGTTTTGAGGCCAGGATCAATTGTACAAATTGTATAAATTTAATTCAGTAATCGTGATGACATTAACAAAAATTGTAAAACGGACCTCCGAAATAACTTACACTACCACTATGGAGTTCGTGTGTGCGCAGTGATAAGACTAATATTGATAACACTTGCATTCGTAAATTTTACATTTATTCACATTTGTAGATGCCTCAAAATGCCCTCTTGGATTCAAGCTCTTCCCTGATGATGGCACCTGTTTCCTAATTTCAACGGAAACACTGACCTGGGCTAAAGCAGAGGCTCGTTGCCAATTAGATGGCGCAAATTTAGCGCACATAAAGCATGGGAATTTAGATCTCTGGCTACGTCGTAACATTGCCAGCAGGTAAAATTTTAAGACTTAAGTGGTGTTTAAACTCTGCGCTGCAAATTGGACCTATTTCGTGAACAACTTTGCTTGAAATCCTTGTTATTTTACCACTGCGTTTTTCCCAAAACATCATGGCTTGGGCTACTCTAGTGCAGGGATAGTTCCGGTTCGTGTTCACTTGTCTGTTTATTGAATTATCACCGTCATACCAAGCCTCCAAACGGTCACACAGTTAAAACCTCGGTCATCGGACTCAATCAATTCCAGCTGATTCATAAAACCATGTTTTCCACTCTCACCTTCCTATCTCCCTTGTCATGGCGGGAGGAAAAACTGATCGTGAAGTATGTCTGGGTGCACGGTTGGCTGAGCGGTAAGACGCTCGCCTTTCACCTCTGCGACCCGGGTTCGATTCTCGTCCTGAGCAGCATGTGGAAAAAGTTCCTACCACTTTAACCGTGCACGGTGGTTTTCTCCGAGTTCTTCGGTTTCCTCCACCAGGCAAGGTAGGAAGTATACGCTAACATCTGTGCCATGGAGAGTGACTCGATAAGTCAATGCTTGACTTCTTTCACAATCCATGTAAAACAAATGTGTCTATATTATACGTAGTTTCGCATACCCAAAAGATAATACGATAAATTCTTGCAGCACTAGCTATAAATTGATTTTATATTTGACACCATATAACCATTGTACATGTGTTTTGATAAACCCTGAGCAACATATAAACCTGTAAAAGAAATTATTGAAACTGGAGAATACCCCACAAGTGAGTGGTCTTAAAAACCATGTTTTCCACTCTCACAATCCTCCGTCAAAAGACGTATGAATTTCAAAATATCGAAGTACTGTTACGCAAAAACAGTGATGAATCTGTGTTTTTCAAAATGCGTAAACAATAGAGTGCTTCCCGTAGACACATTGAACGGTGGACATACACATAGATTTGAGAATAAAAAAGTACTTTGAAAGCATACTTACTCAGCGCATTTTACTTTTAAAAAGCACGGCTCTTGCCCTTCATTGCGTGACAACATTAAATCAGTTTTTTTTTATTTCCCCATAGAATACCAATGTTTTGGGTAGGAAAACACTTTTCTGCGTCATCAGGTAATCCGGCCACATGTCCCCTGAGTACGAACAGTCCTCAACGTGTGCAACTTCGGGACTGTGCACAGAAGCATGCTCAAGTCTGCGAGTATAAGCCTCGTAAGTTGTAAATTTATGCTATCACTATCTCAGCACAGTTAACAGGTATACACAATCAGATTAAGCCTAAAGGGCATTCAACATCTTAGCTTATTTAATCTTATAAGATATTACGATAACCAGAATTTAATTTCTCATACTTCACTTTCTGTGGATCAAACTCATTACAAGACTTCACAGCTCATTGATGATGGCAAAAACTGTCAACTATCAGGAAGTCAAGTTCTCATCCCAAGAAAATACGTTCCATGGTTTGCAGTATGATATATATATATATATATATATATATATATATATATATATATATATATATATATATATATATATATATATATATATATATATATATATATATATATATGTATTAATTTACAGAAAGTTGAAATTTAATGACCTGTGACCTGAATAGGGAACGATGCTCACTCAGCATGCATAAACGAGACACTGCTTTGGCTTATACATCCAATTGATTTTGTTACATGCTAGAAACGAATAATTTCGGACTGAGATTAAGAAGGGTGCCTCTTTTAAAATGCATAATCTTTTTTCCCACATGTTGCAGAACACATTAAAATGATGTTTCTGAAATATGAGGTATTTTGTGCATGATCGTTGAGCGTACGCAGTAATGACCTATATTTTATTGACCACTGGGCCCATATAGGCTTTAAAACACTAGTAAAGAACATTATAAAAGTGCAGCACATATGCTTCCTTTATTTTTTTCAATGTATGCTTGCAAGCATTAATCACTTCATAAATGTCAAAACAGTTGCCAAATAACAAATAACGAACACAACATGGAGGCATGGATATGCATAAAATAATATCAAACATAGTCTGATAATTATGTTACAGAGTTCAAGTCAGAACCCACCCATCTATCGTAAATAATTCAGAAGAATTTTGGATTTCTAAGGTTAGATTATAGTCAACATATCTGTTATTATACTGGTTATAATGTGAATTTTGCAAGAGTTGCATGCCCTTACGTTTATTTATTTATTTATTTATTTATTTATTTATTTATTTATTTATTTATTTATTTATTTATTTATTCATCTATTTATTTATTTATCTATTTATTTATTTTTTTTTTTTTTTATTTATTTATTTATCTATCTATCTATCTATCTATCTATCTATCTATCTATCTATCTATTTATTTATTTATTTATTTATTTATATTATTATTATTATTATTATTATAATTATTATTTTTATTTATTATTATTATTATTATTATTATTATTATTATTATTATTATTATTTGTATTTATTATTATTATTGTTATTATTATCATTGTTATTGTTATTGGGATTGGGATTATTATTTATTATTATTGTTATTATTATTATTATTATTATTATTATTATTATTATTATTATTATTATTATTATTATTATTATTATTATTATTATTATTATTTGTAATAGATGTAAGCAGAGAAAAGATGCATGTGATGTTTATATACAATGTAAATCACCTGATTTGGTGATGAATGATTTAAGATCGTATGTGTGTGTACTTTCTCAGCTCAGGCGAGGCTTTGTGAAAATGGCCGTCTTTTTCGTGGCCAATGTTACAATATCAGTTCTGCCACGGGCTCCTGGACACAAGGACAGCAAGCATGTTCAAGACACCAGGGGGCGCTTGCTGTTGTGACAAAGAAACCAATATGGGAATTCATTGAGAGTCTTTTCGTTGATTTTGCTGAACAGGAAAAGTAAGATTGATTTTATTGATTTTATCTTCTATCGAAATAATTGTTTTAGTATATATATATATATATGTATATATATATATATATATATATATATATATATATATATAGATAGATAGATAGATAGATAGATAGATAGATAGATAGATAGATAGATAGATAGGTCGAAAGGGACGCCACGGCACTTGTGAAAAATGGTCCTTTCCGACAGGTGGTCATTTAAGGCAGGTAAAATTAAACTCAAATATGCTAATCGGGATGTCGAGACTGGTCCAATCAGGATAGATTTTAAGAGATTAAGGCCGCCGCTTCTATTTTGTTCCTGGCAAGAATTACATAGGAATACCAATATGCATAGTTTAAAATCATTGCTTTTTGCAGCTGCTGTCATGGTAGATATAGCAAATATAACTTGTTAGTCAATGCAAAAATCATAGGTAAGGCTGAATACCTGGCAGCCAGAGGTTGGATTGTATCAATAATAATTGTTTGCTATGAATTGATTCATGTTGGCATTCGTTCAGCGTGTAATTCAATACCTGTTAGGAGACTTCTGGTCAGAAATTTACCCCATGGATTCAGGACTTTCTCTCTTAATTTTACCTGATATAATCATTAAGTGTTTTCAAGGTCTATCGCTTTTCCCATTGTGAGTAAGAGACTATCATGTTTTTTATTGTTATTATTATTATCATTTTCGGCGAGTGCAGGAAATATTTAGCAGTCTGGTTGGGCATGTTTGACCTATCCAAGAATGGTACTTTCCAAAATGTTGATGGTTCGCCGATTCCAAAGGTAGGTTTTTCCGGAGCTGTTTTAAGAAGGCAAGATGCTGTTAATCTTTCCAGTTGGTGGTCATTATAATTTGGCATTATTGCGGCACCAAGGTTTATTTGGTCACTACAGAAGCAGTTTTACTTGCCCATGGCAGAGGCAGTTTTACTTGCTCATTATAGAGGCAGTTTTACTTGGCAACATGGAAATTTGTTACATTTGCAATTAGTGCCTGACTCTACTATTTGGTGACTATCTGAACTCAACAAATTAAATCCTATCTGTATATTTTGGAGGTAAAACCAAAATAAGGTGAGACAGTTTTAAATGCAAGAATAGACATGCCGGTATAAATCTTTTAAGTATTTTAAGCTTTCTTTCTTGCTGCTTTGGGGATTTTTAATGTTATTGACCAATAATATATGCCACCCTTCACACATATCATTTAAGTCTTTAGCTTTTCCCAGTCCAATGTTGTTATGCTTGACATATTTTGTTATACATTTTTATCACAGCTTTGCAGTGATACCTGTTAAACTGAGTTAATGTTGTAAGTTGCAATACTGAGTATAAATAAAATTTTGAATCTGATATCTTACACGTCGTTATATCTCGGTATATGTGTCATTTCCTTCGGCCACTTTGCAGGATAGTCAACTCCTCTGTACTGTCAACTACATAAATATTATGTGCGATGTTGGATTTTTTCAAACGGATATTCTGTTTTTGTATGCAGTGGTTGGGGAATCACTGGATAGGGGGAGCTATACCTACAAACCCTGCTGGCCACTGTGTTGTCATGGTCACAGGAAAAAAGTTGCTCGCTGTAGACTGTTTCCAATCCTACGGATATATCTGCGAGTACAGTATGCAAGGTATGATAGTAGTTTTAATGTTTGTTTCTTTCTTTAAACAGGTTTGTACGTGATTAAAAGAAGAATCGTTATGGGCTCAAACACCTGCAGAATGCTCATGTCCTTGTCGAGATGTGACATGACGCAACGTGGGAGGGTATAGGGATTCTCCGTAATAGAGTGAATGGCATTTTTGTTTACTGCACTTCCGCGCTGGAAGCCTTATTTTCGTACCTTTTACCAAAACGGTCTTTTAAATAAATCTTTTATTGTCAGCACCTTATATTGCGGCAAGCTTATTCCTGTACCAAGGTACTGGGATTGCCTCCCCTTTGAAAGTACTGCCCAGCTCATGCTTAGTGGCTGTATACAGCTGTGTATGTTCTTAAATTTTGTTACTGCTGAAGCCTGCCACAATAAATATAAGTGGAAAAGATGTATCCCACAGCATATTTGGAACATGACCCAATTTAACGGTGTGTCCGTCTTAGGGGTATGTTGCCTGTCACCCACAAAATCCATTTTAATTTTTTGAAAGGAGAGTAATGAAGTACGACCACATCCTCATTATTCCTGTGAGTGGCTGTGTGATGTTTGCAGTTTGGACTAACAAATGGCGATCTGTTTGTTCCAATCCCAGAGTAACAATGCATTCCCACAAGGAAGGACCATCCAGCACGTGTCCAACACGCTAAGGCCAACTTAAATGACTTGATTTTGACACTTCAAATTGTATGAGTAGAGATCCTTCAAATAAGCAAGCAAAATCTTTTGTAGTGAAGGCGATAATGTGTGCACTCTGGTATTTCAGGAAAAGAAACTAAACTCTACGAGTGATGCTACAGTCATCTGCCATGAAGGCATGCAAAGCGCTTTAGATTGCAACTCCAGTGGCTGACACGTGGCTTCATGCATCAGCAAACCAAGAACGCAGTCTTTACTTTCCGCTTAAAGCATGAAAAAATAAAATGTATGCGTGTGCCGGAGAGATGTTATAAATCATGTTCAGATACTAAAACTTTGGTTTCTTTACATTTAAAGTTGAAGGAAAAATATTTGACTGTTTAATCAAATTTCAAGCTAAGTATATTTTAAAATACTTAATTATTCTTATTCTAGTTGACAAGGATGCTGTATCTCAGATCAAAAAGGCAGAAGCAGAAAGGGAAAAAGTGCTAAGCCTCATGAAAAATGCGCCATTGGCATTACTGGAAAGGATGAATTTGTATTCAGGTATTTAAAAATTTGAAACCAAAAAAACCATCCCGGGCACCAATAAAACTGGTTGAAGAATAATACATTGCTCGATTCATTATTTGAGGAAATGCTTTGGTATCATGATCTCCCAGAAAGCTGCACGTTTGATGTTATAGTGATGAGGGCGACGACGACAACCGTGAGAGTGACGATGATGACGACGACGACGATGATAAACAGCACATATGAGACTTTTTAGTGGGTGGAGTAAAATTTGTATTTAGAGACTCAGTGATAGGTGTTGGTAGTGTTTTATCAATATTGTAAGTTTGATTTGTTGGAGTTCATAGCATAAAAGGAATGAAGGCGCATGTTTTGTGCGTTTTACACTGAAAACAGTTTATTTTCAATTCATATGCAGGGAAGGCTAGAGACACTTTTGAAATCGACATCAAACTGACACCAAGACAGAGCAAGCTTATGAAACAGGGCGTTAATCCCAGCAGTGTTCACTCTACTCAGCCAAAGACCTCAAACAATTCTACATCTGGAGGAAGATCAAGGTATGATTGAAAGTAAATTATTTATGTAGATGAATGGCTCTCTCTCTCTATCCCAGCAGTGTTCACTCTACTCAGCCAAAGACCTCAAACAATTCTACATCTGGAAGAAGATCAAGGTATGATTGAAAGTAAATTATTTATGTAGATGAATGGCTCTCTCTCTCTCTCTCTCTCTCTCTCTCTCTCTCTCTCTCTCTCTCTCTCTCTCTCTCTTGTGACATATGAACGGCGGGTGCGTCAGACATTAAGGCAAAATAAAAACTATAGTCCGACCTACATTGTTTAGGATAGTGCGGAAAACCCTCTACTTCAATACGCGTTTTGTATAAAAAATTTCGCCTCGTGCGTCTACTTAACGACATGATGTCTCAGTTCATTTTAGCGCATTGTCGCGGAAACATTGTGTCAATTGCCACTTTTAATCGAACAGAAGTTTTCAAATTCCAAATCACACTCAGGCAGTTCCTCACATATCCATAAACTGGGACAGTGTGCTTTCTGCATCCTTGAAGTCAGCGAGAACCGTATTCACAACGGCGGGCATGACAAAGGTAATTTATAACAGATTCTAAATTTGTCCAAATGTGTAAGTGATGGCTAGTGTACTCAAGCACACTAATACAATAGTGTGACTGAATTATTTCAAAAAACTTTACGCAGAAATATGGACAGTACAAAAGAACGTTTGCCTATTGCTACAGTTAAAACGAAGAGGCCCAGCTCCGCACCTGGATCGGGCTTGGCCAATTGTGCATATGCTCCCCGCATACTTTAACGGTCCAGAAAGCACACAGTCCCAGTTCATGAATCAGTGCGGAATTGCCTATATTCAATTTTGAATCTAGAAATTTTTGTTCGATTAAAAGTAGCATTTGGCAAAATGTTTTTGCCAGAGTGCGCTAAAATGAGCTGAGACATGGGATCGTTAAGCAGACGCACAAGACAAAAATCCTCTAAATTTACAAAACTTCATCAAGGTATTAAGAATGGGTAAGGCAATAAAAGGTCGCTAAGATATCAGTGGCATGCAATGTGAATACCACATGTGTGCAAAACGTAGATTCAAAGTGTCTCTAAAAATTTCAGACAAAGGCGCAACGTTTTGTCGCTTTACTGGCGTGAGTGGCTGTGGAAGGGCGGGGTTGTGCCGTACGCCTTTGATGATGCAAGACTCGGTGAGCTGCTTGGAGTAGAAGGAATATCAATCTGTCGACGTATGGACTCTTTTGTTGTCAATTTCGTCAAAAGTCGACGTGCTTTCAACAGATACAAAGATACTAAGTTCATAAACTTTGTTATCCGACCCTTTATCATAGTGACACAGAGAGCTGATGACTCATGCCCAACGTGCCAGTAAAACTGCTGAGTATTTTTTCTTAAATCGTCCGGCCCTTAACGCAAGTTTGTCCAAATAATCGTTATATCGGTCCAAGTATGACTATGTCGGTGAAAGTTTTTGTTTCTCTTGCAAACCCCAAAGTTAAAAAAAATCTCCGAAAAGTTGTTTGTTCTCGTTTAAAGTGTCCAGGCTTAGCTGTTGCTATAATGTACTTTGACTTTTATCATAAACATCGCGACATTTACATGGCTTTTAATTTGTTGACAGACAAAACAGCCATAGCAGCAATTAGGCACGCAATGAAGGAAATGATGGCAAAAACGTGTCTTAAATTTGTTGCTAGACAACATGAAAGAGACTTCATATTCTTTACAGACGACGGCGGGTATGTTAAAAAAAGTGAAGCAGATTGGCCAGTTATTCACTTCCCTTGTTCATCACCACGTGTTTTCATGTGCATTTGCAAATCCGTGTCAGCGTTTCCTGCAAGCTGTTTATCACGCCATTGTACATGCGTATTAGGGCCTCTCATAGCCTTTTCGTGATAGCTTATGCATACGTCATTCCCGGACGGTGTATATGTAGGAAATATTTGTTCAGACATAAAGTATTCCATCCTTTCTTAAGTAACGTGGAAGTTTGCCCCAAAACGAATATTAAGGCATTTTTTTCCTGTGATAGTATACCAATGTAATAACTGTTCCTTTCTAAAGTGCTGTGTAACAATGTTGTGATGTATCATATGCTAAAAATGTTTTCAGTGTATCATATAGTAATCACATTTTAGTGTTTCATATTGTTAACATATTCAGTGAAGAAAAGCTGTACAGCTTCGTGGTTTCTGACCAAGGCGCCCATCGGCCATGTTGCCTGCTGTTTATTTCTTTGCCACTGCTTTTCAACATATACTTAAGTAGAGCCTCTGACATATCATTTCTAAATCATTTACTTTTGCTGACAGCTGCTGGTCATATGTGGGTCGCATGGAAGGGCAACAAACTGTATCTCTTGGACCGCGTTGCGTTACTCAGCTCGGGATTATCCAACACGAGATCATGCACAGTCTTGGGTTTTGGCACGAGCAAGCGCGGTTTGACAGGGACGACTTTGTGAAGATACACTGGAATAATATCCAATATGGTAATATTGGATTTACTTATGGCACCCTTCTGGGTTCCTTGCTATGGGATCGTCACTAGGTGTCGCCCCTACCATGACCATTTAAGGTGAAATACGGTGAGATATGGACACTGTGGTTGTTTGCTCATTGGGGAGGTTCGCTACCACCAGAAAAACGCAAACTATGGGCGCAATTCTTAGCTTTGTGTGAGCACTCATTGAATATGGTAATAAAACGTTGGTACGTCAAGCTTAGCCTTGTTTCATATCCTATACACGAATCCTGATATATAATGTGGCTTCATTAACTGATATGTTATCCCGTTCATGAGATAAGTATATATATATATATATATATATGCAAAGCAAAACACATCTTTATATTTGAAGGTATGTTCTTCTCATTATCATTATAGTTTTCTGTTCTGTATTTTCAGGCAAAGAAGACCAGTTTGAGAAACTTACCACTGCAGATCTAGACACCATGGGCATGCCATACGATTACAGCTCCATTATGCATTATGGTTTCAACGCATTTGCCATCAACCCCGGAATGCCAACCATGGAACCCACAAATCCACGAACAGCCTACATCGGCTTACGTGATGAGGCGTCTCCCAACGATATACGGGAGATCAACAAATTGTATAATTGTCCAAGTTGGTATCACTACATTATCTTGCTCGCCTTATGTGTATATTTTTCATATATATATATATATATATATATATATATATATATATATATATATATATATATATATATATATATATATATATATATATATATCTCCTGTCAGTGACTCAACGGAATTAATTTTTACTCCACAACTGGCGCTTCACCACATCACATCCTTGCAGTTTTATTATATTTTTTTTCCAAAGGGGAATGTTTTGAATGAACGAAGAAATGTTTTTTGGGGTTTTCTTCAGCAACAAACTTAACTGATGTGTTTTCATACTTTTCGAACATTAGATGATTTAGACATAAACAAAAAAGACTTCGTTTGCAATACAGACAGTAGGTCTTTCGCCGAATTGTGGTGTCGTCATATACGTTTCCATGCAATTATTTTGTAGATCGAAAAGATTTTTATCTTACGGTCACATGTATCAGATGTGAACATATCGAATGCTGAGGTAGAATCCTAGAACTGAATGTTTCTCATGTATACTTCAATTACTACCATATATACTTCCATTACGCAGACTGCCTTTTGCATGTAAAACCAATTCGTACATGAATATTTAGGACCACTTGATATACAGTAAGGTTCTGTGACAAGTGGAACTTATTGGAATGCCATAGTAAGTGTGATATTTCTTCTTTTTTTTTTAATTTTATTTTTGCTTCTTGTTTTTTTGACCCAAGTAACGTAACGCTTACCAACACAAATGTTTAAAAATAATAGACAAATAGAATTCAGCTTGGACGAAATTTCTGTAGTTAAGGGGCCATTCAATGACGTCTGGGACTAAAAGCCGACAAGAATGGTCGATTTGAGTTAAAATGTATGTTTTATACGGATACAGTTTCATATTTGTTTGTCACAGTTTGTAAAAGGAGTAAACTGTAGGGATAAACTTAAAAGTGCAAACCTTTTAAAAGATCCTGTTGATGGCAATTGGAACGAATGGGGTGCATGGACCAAATGCAGTAAAACCTGTGATGGGGGTCAGAGGTCACGCACGCGCAATTGCAATCTTCCCGCGCCCCAAAATGGCGGCGCACCATGCCCTGGATCCGCAGCTCACACGCAAAGATGTATGGAAGAGGCATGTCCCACAAATGATATAAGTAAGTTTTTAACCTAATATGGAAGTAGGTTCAGCTTAGTAGTAGCGAGCGGAGCCTCAATTTTTCATTCTAAAAGCCTTGATGTCATGATCTACCTGCAAAAAGCCACTCCTAAATAGTTACGTGACACAGTGATTGGCATTCTGAAACTTCTGTCGTGCGAAGTCGTAACCAGGCTAACTGGAAGTTTCAAATTTCATGGAAGAAAAAAAATGGCTCTAATCGGAGAAAATTGTGACCTCACCCAAATGATGTTAAATCTGGGAAAACTAGGGATGCCAAATACAGCGAATAAGAGAACTGAATGTGAATCAATAAATGTGTTCCCAAACACTGCGCTGGGGAGCTACTGAAGGCTAATTATGATGATTTGGATATGACCACGTTTTCCAAGTTGTATAAACTGTATGTTTGGATTGAAGAATTACCTTACTTTAAAAAAAATCATGTGTTATATATAGAGCTCTCTCCGCTTGCTATGAAATATGCAGTGCTAAGAGCGCTTTCAAATTTATATCTGCGTCATGTGATTACATTTCTTAGAGGGTAATACTAATTTTAAAAATGTATCATTTCTGAAAAAGAAATCCAGATTGCTTAAAATCGAGACATGTGTGCCGCTAAGCAAGTGCCTACCTGCACTACATTAAAGCTTCAGTATGTAATATATACCTGGATGCATACATGTCATGTTTTCAATGCGATAGCATCAGCAGGTGTCAGTTTTTCAAATGATATTTTCTTAATTTTAGAGTTCAGGCATATCGGCTGCTGGGTTGATGACAGCCTTCCAGAGTTGTTGTACTCACTAGAGGGCACCAGTGCATACCTAGATGGCAGCTACATTACAAGGACTGCCAGAACAAAAGTTAGATATTGCTTTTTGTCAAATTTGTTTCAGCATGCTTGTTATGCATGTGTATGATTCTGTCTTGTAATTAGCCAATTAACACGATTAAAGGATGCGAAAACGTGGCTTTATAAACTTCGGATCAGATGCAAAAAAAAGAAACGAAATAGCTTTATCACTGCTACGAATTAAAGATGTCAAATTGGATGTTTTGTTCCACTATTAAATGTGGTTTATTTGGTTCATGATATGACAAGTGCACGTGCTTATGACCCAGATCAACCATATGAAGATTAAACTGTACATATAAAAGCTGCTTTGATGATGTTTAAAACATTTATTTTCATTGAAATATTGTTCAATGTATATCAGTCATCACTTTTCATTTCTTTCTATTTCGTGGTATTTTGTTCTATTGATGAAAAAAAAGGAGTAAAAGAGTATTTATTACTGACTTTTTTGGCCATTCTGACTTACTTTACTTTTGTACTGAAAGCCCTTCGTCCTCCTTGAAGTTGTTATTGCCCAGCCGAGAAAATGGGGGGGGGGGGGGGTCGAGATAAACTAAAACGCATGTGGACAATGAGACAGCGCCTCAACAATTATTCCCACAACATACAGGCATTTTCCAAATATACAGAGTCAGATTTGAGGGCATATGTTGTGAAATGCACATGTGCAATATATCTTAGGTATTGCCTTAATGTGGTGGATTTAAGTCCCCGATTCTGGAACTAAATGCCGACTCAGTACTTATACTGCATAACCGTGTTGATATGGCACTCGCACATAACTACCTCCATTGAACCATTCTTTGAGAATTGGGATTTGGTCGAGTGGATATGTGTGTTTCCCATTTCAGCTTGGCGACTGGTGCCAAAGGTTGCAGGTTCGAGTCCCGCTTTTTCCGAACATAAAATATATAGTGGATTGATGCGGTAATCAAATAAATGTCATTTTTTACATGTATGTATGTATGTATGTATGTATGTATGTATGTATGTATGTATGTATGTATGTATGTATGTATGTTTCTGCGTGTGTTTGTGTGTGTGTGACACCCAAAATACGACTCAAGCTTTTTCTTCCTTGAATCGAAAGCAAAATGTAGAGTGAGTCGGGACATGGAAACCAAAATGATGAATAAAGATAATTTAATTCGTAACAGCAATTGGTTGTCAATTTTCTCATTTTATGAATTTTCTGCTAGGAAAATATTATTACCAGTATCAGCGTAATGGGACTACCCCGTCCCGCCTCCTCCCCTTTTTCTGGGCATAGGTCTATATCATTCAAAAATCAGATTACAGAAATTTTGTGTCTCATTTTATTACCAAGAAATGTGCCTTGGCGACACGGGCACAGGGAGGAACCATCTTTGGTCTGCGGTTTGATGGGAAATGTTACATGCAGCTGCCAACAGATGCTGTTGACCTCTACCGGTCACAGGGTCCATCTGATAAGTGTGAGCACGGTCGTGGAAGCGTCAGTGCAATTGATGCCTATATGGTAGGCGAAGGTGAGAACGTTTGATATACTTAACTTCAGCGTCGACTATTGACACAACATCAGATGTAGGATTCGTTAATACACAAAATGTATTTGTTGCATCCGAGAAAACAAAATGCAGTTGCGTAAACATCACTGACCCGCAGTTATTCCACTCTTATCTGAATTGACTGAAAAACAAGGCCGGAAAAAAACACGTACAACCCTTTGTTTTTTTTACAAAATGTAGGTGACAGATTTTCTTGATTCATTAAGTAAGATCAGTTTGTCTCAAAAAAGCGAACAAAATGAAGAGTCAGGGACTGTCGCTGACAAAGGAAGGCACCATATGTTCAATCCTAGCCTGCACATTAATTTTCTGTTGTCAAAAATGTTTAATTTAAACTAGTGCTTCTGATATTTCTCCTCAAAAGTGATTTCGATTGAACTTAAATATCAAATCAGAAGACGTCATATCAGACAAACCGTTCGGTCTTCTAAAATTAGAAAGGGAAATGCTCGACCAGCGCTGTTGTTTCAGTACCGATTCATGGCCAGTATGGAGCATGGGGGACTTTTTCACCGTGCAGTGAATCATGTGGCGGAGGAATACGGACCGCGGTACGTCAATGTAACAATCCATCTCCTACGAATGGGGGCAGGACTTGCAGTGGATCCAACACAAAGAAAGAAAAATGCAATTCCGTCTTTTGTCCAGGTATTTTTCAGATTTCGAGGTTTGAATGTTTTGTTTCGCTCCGTTTCTGTCCTTTCCATTGGCTGTTCTGTTTCATTGCATTCAAATCGTTTATCCATTCATTCTTTGATACATCCATCCAGCTACCAACTTCTGTCTATTTACCTGTCCACTTATTTCAGATCTAAATGGACTCGCCAGCTGTAAAATATAACAATTATCATAATTAAAATCTAAAAGACACTTTTATTTGTAAGTTTCTGTCTGTTTAGAGTCATACATTGGTTTCCGCTCAGTATTTTTAATTTCCCACCGTTCCCGCACAGAGTCACAAATTACCCTCTGTTTCGATGTTATTCCCAAAATTACAGTGCTCTTATTATTGAGGTTATGTTTTGATCTTATGAATCAACTTCTAAATGCAGGTATATTTTCGCTTTAAACGATTGGCAAATGATGGGTTTATGTGATAAAAACCTGACAGTTTGTATTAGAGATATGTACATACAAAATTGAAAATAAATAAGTAAATAAATAAATACATAAATAAATAAACAAATAAATAAATAAATTAATGAATTAATTTATAAACAAATAAATAAATAAATAAATAATATAATATAACATAATAAACATGATAAGATAAATAAATAAATAGATAAGTAAATTTATTAATCAACAAACAAATAAAATGGAAAAAAATGAACAGAAATAAAATAAAACAGCTACATCGGGCCTCATCACTCAGCACTGTCTATTTTGCCATTAGGTTAAATTTGAATAGTTTTTAACATTTCCTTTTATTTCTATTATAATTATAGAGTCCATACTTTGACACGTAATATACCGCGCTTTAAAAAAAAAATGAAAAGGACCCTACAAAGTTAAGGCAAAAACAACATAATATTTCACCCTAGGGTTCACATTACGTCAATGGACATTTGGTCCATATAATAAATGAAAAGAAAAGGCCAAATATTCGGGTTGGATGCAACTTTCTTCATATCATACCGTTTTGCCAAGTCAATTGTTTTCTACCAATATGCCCCTTACGTAAAGACAAATAGGTAACGAGGATTACCGTCATTAACCGTACGTGAATGCAACATGACAAAAATCTTACATCCGGCGCAAGATTATGAACCTTTTTGAAAGAAGAAATGTTAAAGCCGATCTAGAAATTAAGTGGTGCCAAGTAGACTTGAAAACTGGTATTGTACATGATAATTGACCCTAAATTTTTAGCGCATATTTAGAACTGTGTCACTGAAAACGCACTGATGTATACACACCGATGTGTCAACAGCGCTGTGGACCTTTACATTATTGGCATATTTTATTTTTGAATGAATCTCTTATAAAAACTTATCATTGATGTAGGCCTATCTGTACGCGTGCCAACTTTCTATTTCGTTCTCAGGTACAGTAAGTATACGGTTAATTGTGTTTATCAAGATTACAACGTGCCTGTGGCAATTCAGCATAAACATACAGACTTGACGTGAGGGATGCCACAGAAGAAAGCCGGTTCATCTAAATCATATATATATATATATATATATATATATATATATATATATATATATATATATATATATATATATATATATATATATATATATATTTCCTTTCATTAAGAATGTGGAAATCATGTTCTTTCAGTATGTAACGAACCTGCAGCTGAGGATTTTACTTGTCACTGTTTAAATATAACTGCATAACATGTAATTAAGCAAAACAAACAAACAGACAAACAAACAAAAACAACAATAAAAACAACAAACAAAAACCAATCAAACCTAAAAAATGCAGGACTTTTTCTTATCTTTAACTGCAATGCTCAATTGTTTGGATTAAACAAAATTAGAAACTAGAGTAGGTTTCACGACTTTCGTGTGACTGGATGTTTAAAGCCGAAGTGAAGCTATCAAAGAATAGCATTTATTTCAAAGCCTCTTGAAAATAGTAATCTTATCGTGTATATTACTGCGAAAATGGTACCCGCAAGAATTATAATAACTTTTGTTGCATTAATCTAAACCACATATTCTTGGATCAGAATATTTTCGTATCTTAATGAGGCTCATCTAAGAAAATGTTCTGAGTATCGTTTATGGTTACTTTAAGTTTTCAATTCATGAGATAATGTAAAATCTGTTGGTGCTTTGTCTTTTTTGTTTGAGAATCTTTAGATCTGTGATGACCAAAATTAATTTGGGCGACATTAATCTTAGACAGCCCACGGTATTTAGTTCCGTACGAAATAAGGAATCTTCAAACATGTCTAGTCAAATTATGTTGTCAGATATTTACCTACAATGTTACAGTGGATGGTAACTGGGGAACCTGGGCAGAATGGTCTGCCTGTGGCGCCACCTGTGGGTCAAATCACATACAATCACGCATGCGCGTTTGCAACAACCCAGTGCCAGCCCATGGAGGCAACTATTGTTCTCTTCGCGAAACCGGACCTGCAGAAACGAGAAATTGTGTCCTGCCCAAGTGTCCAGGTAACACGATTGGAGATATTTGGTACTAAACATAGCGATAACATAGAAAAGAACGGTTTGGCCACAGTTGTGTTAGACTAGAAAAGATGTAATGGAAATCCCAGGAGTCCTTTCTTGAAATACCAATAGATATATACTAGTAGTAGGCCCCATCCAATGTGAATAGTTGCTTGAATCAGCAGAAAGTCAAAATTAGGTGATTTAAACATTTTTAGGGAGGCCACATGCATAGATATCTACGCCACACGCATGTTACGCAGGTAGACCCAAGTTGCTATTCACTATTTAAAGTTGTGTCGTGATTTACCACCAGAGTTATCTTTTGAATTTTTATGTTGTTCCATACACTTTGAGATCATTTGAGGTTGGGCCGGGGGGGGGGGGGATAATTGGTAGAGGGTCACAGAGATAAAAGTTTCAAAAGTCTCTTTAATCACCACTTAGGGTTCTCTTTCTTCTTGGATTTCCTAGAGTGTTTCTGGTAGCCTTTCATCTCAAACGCGGGGTCACAAGTCAATTGTACATCATATGCGCACATCTGTGCTTAAAGGGAATCAACGTTATCTCACCATACCCAATATATTGATACTTATATTGCTTTAAATTAATTTGCCACTTCCATTTCAATATTTTTATCAGTTGATGGTGGATGGTCGCTGTGGTCTAAACCGAGCACTTGCACTGTTTCGTGTGGTGGAGGAATACAAACTCTCACAAGAACTTGCACAAATCCCGCTCCACGGTATGGTGGGAAGACGTGCAGAGGCAAGACATTTACGCAACAACGTTGTAACACGTTGCCTTGCCCAATCAACGGTGGCTGGTCTGCTTGGAGAGACACGACTCCTTGTTCAGTCACGTGTGGACACGGACGTATTGAAAAGACGAGATCTTGCACCAACCCAAAGGCCCAATATGGTGGAACACCTTGCAAGGGTAATACTACACTGATCGGGACCTGTATCAAACCAGCTTGCCCCGTTAATGGAGGATGGTCTGATTACATAATCACAACCCCATGTTCTGTAACTTGCGGAACGGGTATCCTAATTAAGACAAGATATTGCACAAATCCCGCTCCAGAAAATGGTGGAACATTTTGTGCAGGTGCACCTACTCTGACTGAGAACTGCAATACACAGCGATGCCCTGTAGATGGTGGCTGGTCAGAATGGGCTGTCAGTTTACCATGTTCGGTAACGTGTGGTCAAGGAACTCTAATCAAAACAAGAAATTGCACTAATCCGCGCCCTCAAAATGGAGGAAACCCCTGTGTAGGTAAGGGGAACTTGATTGCCACATGCGTAAAAGAGGCGTGTCCTGTAGATGGTGGATGGTCGGATTATATAGTCACAACACCGTGCTCTAAAACATGTGGATCGGGAACACTCACAAAGACAAAGTACTGTACCAATCCGCCACCTCAGCATGGTGGAAAGTCTTGCTCCGGATCGCCCACGCTCGCAGAACCCTGCCACATACAAGTATGCCCCATAGATGGAGGGTGGTCGGACTACAGTTTGCCATCTCCCTGTACAGTTACGTGTGGCGGAGGGACACAGTCGCAGACTCGTGCGTGCAACAACCCTTTCCCACGGTTCAACGGTAGACCATGCCATGGCAATTCTACAAAGATTCTAACATGCAATTCAAATCCGTGCCCAATCGACGGTGGTTGGTCAACCTTTGGGCACCCTACGCCTTGCACAAAGACTTGTGGTGGAGGGATACAGAGATGGACGAGGACGTGCACAAACCCAAAGCGTCAACATGGTGGACGCTATTGCATTGGCAAGGCCACAAAGGCTTTGTCCTGCAATTTGCAGTCTTGTGGTATTTTACGTGTTTTTTATTATTATTTATGTCATAAGGTCGGATACAAGTTTTGCTAAATGTATAGAAACGTTTACTCTATTGGTCGTCCTGAATTTTGGAGCACTTTGATACACTAAAGAAACAGGGACGTAATTACTGCAAGTTCTGTCCCTCAACACAGGACAATTACAGGGCGTTATCGTCAGACGTTTAGCGAATAACATGCTCCAAATTCATCAACCCGTGATTCATAATCGCTGGTAATTAATTGTCTTACAGTTAACTAAATCAGTTGTACATTTCAATGTTTATTTTGATTACAGCAGTTGATAACCGGCTAGTGTCTAGATATACGTAAAAGTTGAACAAAAATTTACGAATGCTAATAGTATTGCATACTGCAATGCACAAAAAGCACCCACAGTCTCATCAACACACAAATATCAATCCAGTTTTTTTCACGTCAGTACAAGCAAAAGGTTCTTCAGGTTGCAGAAAATGCTTCGTGAAAATATTACTCTTGTCGAAATGTAGCAATATCAAAGAGCACGACTAGATCGCCAATTGATGGGATAATAGAAAGACCAACTGCAAGCTTGGTTGCGCCAATGGAAACGCTACACAACCTGGCAATTGATGCTTTCCCACACAACTTACAGTTGCATGGAGCTACTTTGGTACCTGGAGGGCGACAGGGAAATGCTTTGCATCTGAAGAGGGGCGGGTATGTGTACGCAGGTACGTATATTAATTCATCTCTTTCCTGATCAACAATAGTCAGGAAAACGTATAGAACGTGCAATGCAGTATAATGCATTATAGCCTGAACATAAAGGTATGCTTCAGGCTATTTTATTGCCCGATTAGACTGTGTAAAGTCACTTAAAATGTAGAAAAGCATACATTTTCGTCAGGCATACACCAGACGATTTATGTTATGGCACTGTGGTAATATTTGTTGGAAGTTTTGTTTTCACAGCAATAGCAAACGTGTAAAAACGTGATCTTATTCTTTGGCATAAAAGAATCAATTCAGCCTCTTAATTTTCATATTTTTCAGCATCAAACCTATGGCAAACAGTAGAACACACAATGTAAATTAAAAAGTGCGGGTCTCAAGTTTTTAATATTTCTTGTTGTCTCTGACATACAGAATGTTTGAAGCTGGAATGATGACACGCTTACAGAATTTTTACTTTTGACTGATTCTGCTGACAAAACGGTACCAAACCTTAAAACCTGAGCTGCACCTTTTCATTCACAGCATAAACTTACCTTTCCTATAGATTTGATATCCCTATTTTTAAAATCGAATGTGCTGAATCGATATGTGTGGTGAAAAAGTTTGATTTCTTATGTAATAATTAAGTATACACTGCCACATCTAACATTATAAAACTTTTATAAATAGCATTTCCAGTTTGTTACATTATAGAATAAACACACTTTAGCACACATAAAATCTGAATCTGGGGGCATTAGTAACAATTTTTGAAAGTCATTGCTAATCTAATCTATATTCTTACGACAAAATGTAAATTTAACACCTCAGTATTTCGCCTAATGATTGAACACTTTACGTTGAGAGTCAATGTTCTTTACTGTGTGGTTAGCGTACATAGAGTGCGAAACAGAAACCACTACGTTGTCTGCTGCAATACCACAATAAAGAGTTTATTTGATTTCTGTAAAACGAAAATGAAAACAAACAAAACAAAACAAAAACAAAACAAAAACAAAAACAAAACCAAAAAAAACAGAAAAAACAACAACAACAACAACAACAACAAAACCTGGTAAAAAGGAAGATTTGCTTCAAAGCAAATCTGTAGGTGTGCCCTCGACAATTTTAAATATGACCAGATGAAAATTCCAAGGCCCAAATGACCTTGATTTGTGACCCTAGATGTCACAGGTACATTACAAAAAAAAAGTTTACTGCTGCAATACCTATAATTACGCCCAACATAAACAAAATCAGATGAGAAATGGTCAAGTTATAGCTAAATGAAAATGTCATAGGCCCAAATGACCTTGACCCTCAGATATTTCATTTTAATTACAAATGTACAGTGGTAGAAACGCGACACATCTGCAATATGTAATGTTACATTATTTATAATTTGAGCCCAACTTGAACTGAATTAAATGACAGTTGCCCACGTTATGGTTGGATGAAATTTCAAAAGCCCAAATGACCTTGACAATTGAGCTTCAGAGGTCGCGTGTAAATTACAAAAATATACTGTATTACAATATTTACAATTTGAGCCCACATGAACCAAACCAGAGGAAAATTAAACAAGTTGTAACTAGATGAAAATT